>PVIU01035081.1:0-10699 GCA_004026605.1 Ondatra zibethicus | reverse complement strand
TAATTTCTGCTGGGTCTATACCTGCTAGTTGACAAAGTCTCAGTTTACCTTTTATAATTAATTCAGAGACTTTTTCCACATAAGTTTTTAATTTTTTACTTGGTTTATGTGGTATAAATATCCATTCTAAAATAATATCTTCCCTCTGCATTAAAATCCCTGTAGGAGAAATTCTGGAAGGCAATATGACTAGGATACAACTAAGATTTGGGTTCACCCTATCCACATGTGCCTCCTGTAACTTTTCCTCAACCATTGTCAGTTCCTTTTCTGCTTCAGCTGTTAATTCTCTGGGACTATTCATATCTTTATCACCATCTAAGGTTTTGTTTAAATGAACTATTAGATCAGGTATTATCCCAACAGCTGGTCATAGACTGGAAATGTCTCCTAACAATCTTTGAAAGTCATTAAGAGTCTGTAACTGGTCTCTCCTAATTTGTTCCTTTTATGTTCTAATTTTCTGTAAACCTATTCTGTAACCTAGGTAATTAACAGAATCTCCTCTTTGAATCTTTTCAGGAGCAATTTGTAATCCCCATTTAGGCAAGACTTTCTCTACTTCTTCAAACATCCTTTCTAAAGTATCTTTATTTGATTCAGACAACAAAATGTCATCCATGTAATGGTAAATTATAGACTTAGGAAATTGCTTATGAATTATTTCCAATGGCTGACTTACAAAATATTGGCAATATATGGCCTTAGTCTTCCTATTTGACCTGCAGGCCCTATGCATTCAACCCATCTTGTGCTTTGTTTTACATGAGATAGGGCTCCAATTCTCAGGACCTGAACATCTATCTCTTGAAGAGGCCAATTCGGATGCCAGGATTCTGGAGTAATGATACTTACATCTGCACCTGTGTCTAATAAGCCTTCAATAAAAATGCCATTTATACAGACTCTTACCTTTGGTCTTTGATCATTAATAGAAGTCTGCCAAAATATACCTTTACTCTGTCCCACTGGATTTTTTGACTCATCCTCCACATTTAACCCATCATTTAGACCAGTATTGCTTTTTATAGCAGGCAATGGATTTTTTAATTTTCTTGGTGAGACACATTCTCCACTGTAACTAGGAATGACTGGGCCACTTTTGGCTTGGGAGCCTGCGAGAGGCCCCTCAAGGGGTTTCCCGATGGTATTGGGTTGCCTTGTCTGTCTGCTGTTGACCTGTATTCATCGGTCCAATGTTGGCCTTTACCACACCTCCTACATATACCTGAAGACCGAGGTCTCCTATTTTTGTCATTCCCAGAGGAGATATTATTCCTAGAGATTCCTTGCCTGCAATCCCTTTTCAGATGTCCTAATATACCACAATTAAAACATTTGGCAGTTTGATGTCTCCTCATTGCTTTGGAAATTGCTTCTCCTACCCAAGATTCATCATTATAGCCAAACATCTCAACATTCATTGTACACTGAATCCATTCATTCATAGGTGCTGATCTAGACCTTAAAGGCTCAATTATCTTTTTACATTCTAAGTTTGAATTTTCAAAAGCCAGAGATTCAAGAATTATTCATCTAGCTTTTCGGTCTGTTACTCCTATTTGCAGAGCCTTAATTAATCTTTGCAAAAAGTCAGTAAAGGGTTCTCTCTCCCTGCCTAACCCTGGTATATGATTCGACCCTTTTCCTTAGTTCTTGTATCCTATCCCAAGCTTTCAATGCTGCTTTGTGGCATAGGGACAATACTTCTTCGTCATAAAGAGCTTAGACCTGTGGATTAGCATACGCTCCTACTCCAAGAATTTGATCTTAGGAAACCTCCACACCTTTTGCTCTTCCCAGCTGTTCCATATGTTTGGATTCTTCTTTGAAATAAATTCCAAACATCAAGGAAGGTCCATCATCAAATACTGCAGACACTGAGAGAAATCATGGGGGGTAGCTCTGACATTTGAAGCCCAAGTCCTTATTATTTCCTTAACAACTGCAAAGTGCAAGCCATAATTAATGACAGCTTGCTTAATTTCTTTTAGATCATTCATTCCTATTGGCATCCATCTGCCTTCTTTGCCTCCCTTTGAGCCTTTAGAAGTTGACGTTTTGTCAGAGTAAATTTCAGGGTATGATGCTAAAACCCTGGGTAAACCAGTTCTGACAGCCAGTGGTGATGTTGTATCCTGTCCTTGTGCCTTCTTACTCTGTTCACCAGCTCCAATAATTTCCTCAATCATTTCAAATCTTTTTATCATTGTCTCTCATAAAGCCTGAATCTCCTGACCTTCATATGTTTCTAGTGATTTCACTAAGGTATCAATTTTTTGGTCCCCATTCTGCACCTGTGATTCTAAGGTTTTAATGTTTCCCTTCAAAGATAACATATCCTCCTTGAACTTTTCTTGAATATCATGTAGATTGCCATCCTGGAGGTACATTCTACATGTTACCTTATCAAAACTTTTTGATAACTTCTGAATGTCAAATTCAACAGTATAAACTCTTTCAGGTAACTTCCTAATACCCTTGGATATGGAGTCAATTTTGCCTATCATAGTATCCACTTGTTCAGATAACCTCTGATTTTCAATAATTTTAATCCTTTCAACTAGCCATTCATTATTAATCCATAAAGATTGTATTGTTCTTACGAGTTCCATATTCTTCCTTAATGATAGAATATGGAGAAGAAAACTGAAACCTAGTAACCAGTATATTGAGGTATTCCCATAGTCATATAAACCTTGCATGACATAATCCATTGTATTAGTAAAGAAAGCAGTAAAGGTTGCAATGGAAATGAAAACTGCCATATTACCTATTATCCAGTAGGTGGTGCTGTTGTCGAATCACGAAGAACCAATGCTAAGATGACAGAAACGGGGTCCCATTTCAGTGTCTGCCTTAGTATTTGTTAAAAACTGGGAAATATGAGTTGCTCCCACAAAGTAAATGTAATCAAATCAATTCAATACACGGAACCAGAAACCCAGAATCCAGGGGCAGAGAACAGCAACTCGGAAGCCACGTATGTCTCCACGTGACAAAGAGTTGCAGCATTTGGTAACTACTTGCGCTCTGACTTCCGCTGCAAGGGAGATTTAAAAACCACTCAGAAAAGAGCAAATTAGGCAGGCAGAGACTGTCTGGGCCCATGAAGCCCGGGAGACTTGGAGTTTAAATCCACGTGTGAAGGCGGCTGAGGGAGGGTTCATGCCAAGCCAAGCTGGCGACAGACAGCTGAGCCGGGGGGGGGTGGGGGTTAAAACCAAACGTTGTGCACCAGATGAAGGCGTAAGTCCTAAAACAATCCCACACCACTTTGGAATTATGATTAATAAAGTGGTTATTTATTTAAAGGGAAAAAACTTACAGATAACCATACCAGACAACAGCCTTCTGCATGATCAGGAATGAAGTCTACCAGCCAGAAGCCAGAAGCAAAAGACAGTGAGCACACTGCTACTGCTGCTTTTTAAAACAAAAGAGACCACACCCCAGTGGGCTGAAAGGCTATTGGCTGAAGGGGTGGAAGTAGCTTCCACAGCAGCACTGTTCTATGGGTTTAGCAGTATGTCATTAGGAGTCATTTCATTGTTATTCATTTAGAAGAATAATAGTACATTTTCCTTTAGGCTTATGACCTATCTAGTCTCATCTTCTTGGTTACTTTAGTAGTGTCAGATATGAGTGCTACTCATGAAGTAAATCCAATCAAATTTCAACTACTTTGAGATTTCATTTTACCTCAGTTAGAATGTAACTAAACAAATGACAGAAGATGGGGAAAGGCAGACTGTAGTATTGCAATATGTGGTGGCACAAACCTTTAATCCCAGCACTTGGGAGGCAGAAGTAGGCAGATCTCTGTGAGTTCGAGACCAGCTTGGTCTTCAAGAGCTAGTTCCAGGACAGGCTCCAAAGCTACAGAGAAACCATATCTCTGAATACAAAAAAGAGAAAGAAAGAAAAAATCTCTTATATTCTAAGAGACTGAAACTTTTGCTGTACATCATGGCCAGTTAATAATGTATCTTAAGGTCACTTAAGACTTGAGACAGCTATCCTACTGTGTACTAAGACTGTTTGTTTAACTGTATTTTAAGAGAACAATGTAAAAATCAACTTTACTTGTCTTTGATTGTCCACGTAGCTAACTTTTACAACCTAAGCTAATTCACAGCTATAATATTAAGTCATGTACTCTTCCATGCCCCTGATCTGGAACAGTGCACGTGTATCATTTGCTGAAAGCAGCAAGTAGAAAGGTTAAAAGCAACCTTCTAAAGTTGATATGCATTATAATGTTAAAGGAAACATTTATGGATATTAGGTGATAATCAGTGATGTTTGTAATAGTTTATTCTCTGATCAGCTGGGATTAATGAGAATCAGTGACTTAATCCTTCATAAAACTCTGTTAAAGATTTCTGTAAAATATCCTGTTACTTCCCCACGTGATGCTTTATGTGTAGGTCAATAAATACAATAAATACCTTTGTTGGAGACAGCCACACACAGGTATATACACGGATACAGCATACGGACAGATTCACAATATGGTCTTCAGGCAGGCACAGATTCAGACTCATCCAACAGAAAGGCCAAAAGACACAGGGAACATAAAGTAGAGAATTCTAATCTTAACTCGCTCTTGCTTTAGTCATTCCAAGGGGAAGAGATTTACTTCTTTCCTTAATGTGAGACCTATGTATGGGTGTTTTAGAATTAATCACTAATGCACTTAATATACTTGAGGAACACTTATTCATTACCGGTGGGTATGTAAACTGATACTGATATTATGGAAACCATTGTGAAAGTTCCTTAAAAAACCTGAAAAAAGATCTACCAGAAGATCCAGCTATACCATTCTTGGGCATATACCCAAGGACTCCATATCCTGCTACAGAGATACTTGCTCATTTATAACAATTTTCTGCTTTGTTCAAATAACCATAATTTGGGAACAGCATAAATATCTATGAATTGGTGAACTGATGGATGAATGATGAATATATGGTATATTTACGCAATTTAATATTTTTATTCAGCTATTCAGAAATATGAAATTTGTATGCAATGGATAGAGCTGGTAACAATCATTCTGAGTGAGGTAACCCAGACCTGAAAAGACAAACATTGTATATTTTCTCTTATATATGGATGTTAGTTTAGATATGTGTCTTTCATTTAGAATATCCAAAGAGGTTACAGAACTAAGTAGAAACCAAGGAGAGGATCTTCTAAAGAATGCTTTTAATGTGCAAGTTGTTTGGACCATTTCACTCATTCTAGTAGTTCTCCAGCTCTCTAAAAAATTCTAAAAGTATCGCTTTGAGGTAGAAACTTCCAGAGATTTTTCATGATATGTCATGATGTGAGAGAAACACTCATTAGTTTTTTTTTTAATTTTTTTTGAATTTCTGAATGTTTACAAGAGCAATACCACCCTGCCATCCCACACTGGATATAAACTGTGAGTCTCTCAGAATTTTCGATTTAATAAACCTCTCAAATTATGTGGTATCTATAATTAACCAGGCTACCACATATGAAATTGGTAATAACATTTTATAAAACCAAAAGTCAAATACTGAGCTATTGCCTTTGGAAATGGGCAGTGAAGAGGCTGCTACAGGAGATGATGAGGGTAAATTACAGGTGCCAAAATATTTGATGATACTCTTGCCTGTGATTATTTGGAAAACAGATCTTATGCCCAGTGGGTTTATAGTGCTAAGAATAGAAGTTGGAAAACAGAACAGTATTAGTTACATGGTACAACAAAGAACAAATGTCCTTAAAAAGTAATTGGCTACTTTTTTATTTTTTTATTAGAGAGTAAAAGAAGGGGACATGAGGGAAAGGAAATGAAAATAGCTCACTTAAGAATGTCTAGAAAGAGCTGGTCGATGGTGGCACATGCCTTTAATCCCAGCACTCAAGGGGCAGAGGAAGGCGGATCTCTGTGAGTTTGAGGCCAGCCTGATCTACATAGCGAGTTCTGGGACAGAGAAACCCTGTCTTGAAAAACCAAAAGATGGTCTAGAGAGTAACTCTATGTGTAGCAAGAGGTACATGGACCTGACTTGAATCAATCTGTTGGGAAATAGCTAAGTGTTTAAAATCCTTTACAAGCCTGCGTGAAAAGCATCCAGCCATCTGTAAATAGGAGGCTGTCTGGGAGGGCTGCAATCTCTTAAGGTATAGATGCTCCAGTGCTACTTCAGCTACAATTAAAGAAAATAATAGAAGAGGAGAAGTTCTTAGAGAGCAGGCCATAACCATGGAGATCCGTGACCAGGAGTGAGAGCTAGAGTTCCATCTAGGAACATTTCCTAATTCCTGAGTCAGGAGTTTCCAAATGTCTTTCCAATGTGATTTCAGAGTTTTTAAATGACAGTGTGTGTGTGTGTGTGTGTGTGTGTGTGTGTGTGTGTGTTTGTGTTCACACATATTTCTTCTCTGAATAGAGGAGCACAGAGGTTTTCTCTCACTCTTTTATCTTGTACATTGATTGCATTGGGACAAATAGGCTCTCCTTTGCACGTGTATCTTCTGGAGATCAAGAGGAGCCACACAAACCTGACATAAAATCAGGTTGGGTTTTGGTAAGGACAGTATGCTCAATTTGCCCATGCTACCTTCTTGCTGGGCTTTCACAGAGTGAAGAACAACCTTACTATCCTGATCTGGAAGTTCTAGCCTCTCTCTGCTATTTTTTGTGGCAGTCTGGGCTAATTTTCTAAAGATTCCCTGTCACCGCATGTTAGGAACAAAAGTGTATGAAATTTGTGATATGATAAGACAGAAAGATTTAGACATCAAACTGTTTTTGATGGTTTGAATATTCCACATGCAAATTTATCCCCCACAAACTTAGTCTTTCTTACTTTAATAGTACATGCAGATATAATGATAGTATAACATAACAATCCAGTCTATGCGCTGCTCATACTGGAAGCTGCCATAGCCTCCTGTTCCCATGCTAATTTCATCATTAAGCATTAAGTTTAGCTAACTACCCACTAAGAATGCTTTTGGGGTTCATTCAGTTTTCTCTATTTCCACACCTTACATCTACAACATGGCCATTCATTTTTGCACGGACATTTTTGCACCTTTCGAGTGCGTCTGTCTTTTTTCTATAGACAACTGGGAATCTTACATGTTTAAGTATCAGTCACTATTATGGTAAAAAAATCCTTCAATAACTTCCAATTGTGCTTTTTAAAGTACAGTTTGCAATGGAAAACATCTAGTTTATCTATCCCATCTCTTGCCACTCTCTTTGTCACTTAAATTCATCATACTTTTCCCTTTAATCTATTTTTTGAGTGGACAAAGATCTTTCTGTGTTTGAAGTAATAAGAATACAAAGAATGCCATTAAAATGATGCTAACAACTAAATATATTGATTATTTACAGTGTACTAGTCACTTTCCTAAACATAATGTATCTATTACTTATTTTCTACGTCTAATGAAATGCAGAGCACTACTATATACATTGCATAAAGAATGAAACTAAGGAATAATCAAGATCATTCCCTGGTAATTATTGGAATTTGCATTTGAGTGAAATTTTACTTCCTGTGATCTGTTTTAGGATACAGTATTTTTCTTCTAAATCTATTTTTCCCTGATTGGTTGGTTCAATTTTCTTGTATTTCTTGCAATCAACTTCTCTCACCATTTAATCTTATCTTAAGCATCATCCTGAGAGAAATTATTATGGGCATCCTTCTAGCCTTTAGACTCTACCATCACAGTTTGTTAACTCCAGATTGTATATCACCATTTGAAATTATATATCTATTGTTGATTTATTTTCTAGCTACAATATTGGCAATTTCTTCTGCTTAGAGTTGGAGAACAGATATTCTGGGCACACTGAGCCACATACCATCTATTGAAACTGCTCAACTCAGCATATAGGAACAGAAATGGCTGTGCTCCAACAAAATTTTAAGAAGTTGAGATACAACCATTGGGCTGAAATTGACCAAAGGGACCAATTTTGTTCATTACTTGGCATAGTGGTATGACTTTGTCATTACTTTATCATGCTATCCCATTGTCCAATAGAGAACATGCACATATTTTCTTAGAATACACCTATTGATGAATGAGTGGCAGACTGTATAGGCAGCTCCCTGTAGAGTCAGTAGGAGTAATATTCCACTCTCCTTTGAAAAGGGAACAATGTTCCCATCATGTTCTGTAGTGACATGAAGTTACAAAAATAAATAGATGAATGTTATTTCTATTGGCTCAATTTTACCTTGGCTTAAGTCATAATTTTCTTTAGATTGGCTACTTTTATCTTGTTTTTTTTTCTAACATCATCCTTGATCCTCTTCAATCAAATGATAGAAATTGCTTTAGTGACTCATAAGAAGTAAGTCACTTAATTTTTGTATTGAAGCTTATCAGACAATGTTTTAAACCCCCAAATCCAAATAATTCTTTAAATATTTGCCCTTTTACATTTGCCACTGTAACTATTTAGGGGAGCCCAATTGTCAGCAGAGAGGTGAGAGGCACCATCCAGCAACTGATGAAAATAGATGCAGACCCATAGGAAATATTAGGCGGAGCTCTGGTAATCCTGCAGAAGAGAAGGAGGATCCTAGGAGTATAGGAGCCAGAGAGGTCAAGGCCACCACAAGAAAACTCGAAGAATCAACTAACCTGGTCTCACAGTGACTCAGAGACTGAAGCAACAACCAGGGAGCCTGCATGGGACTGATCTATGCATTCTAAGTATATGTTACAGTTGTGTGTGTAGCTTGGTCTTCTTGTGGAACTCCTAACAATGGGAACAGGGGCTGAATCTGACTATTTTATAAGCTTTCATGAACCTATTTATCATACTGGGTCACCTTGCCCAGTATTAATACGTTTGGAGGTGCTTAGTCTAACTGCCCTTGATATGCCCTTAATATCCATGGAAGTCCTGCCCTTTTCTAAACAGAAAGCGCTGTGGGAGCTCCTTCTGCTCCTTTAGCCAATAGCCTTTAAGATACCAGCCCACTGGGGTGTGGTCTCTTTCATTTTAAAAAGTGGCGGCAGCCCTCCACTCACTCTCTTGCATTTGGCTCCCATTTAGACTGCTAGACTCTCTGTTTCCTGTTTGTGATGAGAGGACTGTGGTTTGGGACATTGATCTGTAAGTTTTTTCCCCTCCAATAAATAACCCCTTTTAATAATAATTTCCAAACTGGTATGGGATTGTTTTGCGGCATTAAGAAAGGGAGGAGGAGTAGACTGGAGGTGAGAATGGAGGGAGAATGGGGGTGGTGGTAGTGGGTGGGGGTGGAGGAGAAGGGACTAGAGGGAGAGAAGGGAGGATAAACTGTAGTCTGAACAAAAATAAATAAGCAAGCAAACTTATTAAAAAAGAATGATGTTTATCTATTTTTGGCTACTTTGTGACATGTATTATCATCCTAGGTCACAAACAAATATCTACCATTCCCCAAAATAACATGATTTTTTTGTTTTTCTGAATCTCAATCTTGGGATGAAAGTCTTGTGAATTGAATGCAGGACCCCTTGTTAAGATTTAAAAAAAAAGTTCTACAGTGTATTAAGACCATAATAAGTAATGATAGTACACATAGTGATAAAGTTGGGCTGGGCAGATGACTTAGTGACTAAAGTGCTTGCCAATGTAAGCAGAAGATGTGAGCTCATATTACTAGCATTCATGTTAAAAAGCCAGGCAAAATTTCATGTGTCTGTAAACTCAGTGTTGGGGCAGGGCCAGCCAGGCAGATCCCAGAGGCTGGTTGATCAACTAGTCTAGCCAACCAGTAAGCTCCAGGCTTATTGAAAGACCCTATATTAGAAAAACTAGAATATGACCTTCGATGCCATCCCTGAGTCTCCATAAGCTCATGCATGTGGGTGTAGCTGCTGTACATATAATACACTGTAGTACAGAGGAGAGGGCTGCGTTCCCAGCCCCCAGCTCCCAGTGCAGGTCCCCTTGTTCTGTCCCGCCTGGCTCCTGGTGCCCAAAATAATTACACTGAAACTGTATTCACTTAAATACTGCCTGATCCATTAGTTTTAGCCTCTTATTGGCTAACTCTCACATCTTGATTAACCCATTTCCATTAATGTGTATCGCCACTTGACTGTGGCTTACCGGCATGAGTCTAGCCAGTGTCCATCTTGGGCCGGAGAAGCATGGCGTCTGCCACACTTCCCTTCTCTCCAGCATTCTGTTATGTCTACTCTGCCTACCTAAGGGCTGCCCTATCAAAAGGTCAAGGCAGTCTCTTTATTTAACCAATAAAAGCAACAAAAATACAGAAGGACCTCCTACACCAACACACAAGCATATACACCCCCCAACATACACACACACACACACACACACACACACACACACACACACACACAGAGCACCATCATGTTAAGGTCACAGAATATTTTATGTCTAAACATGTATGTTTGTTATAAAAGTTCTATCGCTAGAAGGATACATGGAAGCTTGAACTTACATTACTGGGTATTTCAATATAGAAAGAATCTGGCTTCCAACTTTTGCTTGATGATCCTGTTTGCTTCCAATTTCCAGGAGGTTCTGTGTATGCTTTCCTTGGGTTCACCTAGGTATTCAGCTTCTCTGGGCTTGCGAGCTAAGTGCTTGGTGACCTTTATTTTATAGCTAGGGTCCACTAATGAGTGAGTACATACCATAATCATCTTTCTGGGTTTGGGTTACCTC
>PVIU01035080.1:0-10693 GCA_004026605.1 Ondatra zibethicus | reverse complement strand
GGTAATAAAATGTCAAAGGCTTTGGCATGGTGATGCGTCCTGTAATCCCAGCACGAAGGAGGCGGGTGGAAGAATTGCCTCCAGCTCAAGGACAGTCGGGTCAGTCTAGTGAGTTCATGGCCAGCCAGGATCCATACCAAGACTCTGCCTCAAAGTAGGAGGAAACAAAGGAGGAAGAAAGATAGGACTGAGAGGAAAAAGGATATGAAGTAACATACAAGAACTATCAGGAGTTACAGAGGAAAATCAACGAGGAAGGGTAGTGCCCTGTACTTTAATACCAACACTCAGAAGGCAGAGGCAGGTGGATCTCTGTGGGGTCATGGCTAGCTTGCTCTGCAGAATCAGTTCCAGGTCATCCAAGGATACACAGAGAAACCCTGTCTCAAAAAGCAAAGTAAAGAAAGAAAGAAAAAAAATAACTCATTCAAACAATCAAAAAAGAGAATATCTCCATTCCTGCCAGGAGAGTTCTGCAGTCTTAGATGTGAGAACAGGACACCTCCTGCCACCCTTGCCCACAGAAGTTTGGGGCGTGGTCTCATTCTGGGCCTGTGGAGGGATGGGACCTTGGGCACTGGAGATAGGTGCCACACCTTCCCTCCACACAAAGGTTTGATTAACTGCAGTCCCCGCGCTCAAGGCAGAGTTGTGTTGGTTCCTTCTCAGATGTCCCCTTGCAAGCTATGCCCATCTTAAGAATCTGTTTTTGCAGCAGGGTGTTGAAGCATGATTAATAAAGAGAGAAACTGGGACTCAACCTGAAGGTCAGAAAATCAAAACAGCCAGCCACTGGCTCTTATCTCTACCTCAGTCAGAAATGGCGATCCAGCCTCCAGGAATCTCAGAATGAGACTGTGTCTGAGAGCTGTCTCTTCCTGTTTTATAATCCTCTCTAGGGCTGGGGTTAAAGGCATGCACCACCCGGTTTCTATGGCAACTAGTGTGGCTACTAGTATTAAAGGTGTGTGTTAACCACTGCCTGGTCTGTAAGGCTGGCCAGTGTGGCTGTTCTACTGTTCTGATCCTCAGGCAGGCTTTATTAGTGAAATGCCACTACAGGGTGCAGGGTGTGGTGGTGCATAGACTCTGTCTGTACGTTGTCAGTTGTTGGATCTGTGGATCCCGAGGCTCCCCTCTGCTCTTTGCTTGAGGTCCCCCTGCGGATAAGTCTGCCTGTTCCCTAACTTTTTCCTTACTGTTCTACATTAGGGTCTTTAGTTTCCTTTATGGAGTCTAAATTCAGGGCGGGAGAGGTCCCAGTGCACAACCCTCTCTGGCTACAGCTCAAAGGGCTCTGTCTCCCTCTGCTGGCCTCTGTGGATACTACAGGCATGTGGAGCCTAGACATACAAGCAGGGGAAACACCCACACACTGAAATAAATAACTTAGAGCTTAAGTCTTCTGTGCAGCTTTCCTAAACTGGTTAATGTAGACCAGACCAGCTGCCAAGTCATAGATCGTCCTGCCTTTCCAGTACTGTGATCAAAGGTGTGTGTGTGTTTCACCACAGCCAGACTAAAAATAAATAAACCTTAAAAACGAAGTTCTAGTTTTCATCTAGTATCTGTCATCTCCATTCCTCAACTCTCCTTGCAAACACATTTCCATGTTTTGTTTCCGATTCTTTCAGAGGCAGGAGAGTTCTGGGTGTCTCTACTCCTAGATTTTGTTTTGTGTCCCCCCCCAATACTCTTTGTTGTTTTTTGAGTCAGGGTCTTTCTGTGCAGACCTGGCTGTTTTGTAATTCTTTATGTCAAACATGCTGGCTTCAAACTCAAGAGGTTATCCTGTCTGCCTCCCCAGTGCTGGCTCTAAAGGGGTGTACCATGCATTGCCTGTGGAGTTGGTCTTTTTAAAATAATTCTGATTTATTTGCATCTGCTTGTGTTCTTGTACACCACAGATGGAGTGTGTAGGTCAGAGAACACTTTACAAGAGTCTGCCACTCCACATGTGAAGGAATCAAATGCCGGTTGTCAGGCTTGGCAGCAAGCACCTTTATTCATCCTGCCAGCTGTGTTTAGTTGTTTTTGTTGTTGTTGTTGTTATTGTTGCTTGTTGTTGGATTTTGTTGTTTTGTTTTTCTGACACAGGGTCTCTCTGTGTAGCTCTGGGTGTCCTGGAACTTGTCCTAAAGACTGGGCTGACTTTCAGCTCACAGAGATCCACCCATCTGCCTCCCAAGTGCTGGTATTAAAGGCTTGCACCACAGCTGGTACAACCCCTTTGGAAGTCAGTGTGGCGATTTCTCAGAAAATTAGGAAACAACCTTCCTCAAGACCCAGTAATACCACTTTTGGGTTTATTTCCAAAGGATGCTCAATCGTGCCACAAGGACATGTGCTCAACTATGTTCATAGCAGCTTTGTTTGTCATAGCCAGAACCTGAAAACAACCTAAATGCCCCTCGACCGAAGAATGGATAAGAAAAATGTGGTACATTTACACAATGGAGTACTACACAGCAGAAAAAAATAACAACATTTTGAATTTTGCAGGAAAATGGATGGAACTAGAGAACATTATTTTGAGTGAGGTAACCCAGACACAGAAAGACAATTATCACATATACTCACACATAGGTGGTTTTTAAACATAAAGCAAAGAAAGCCAGCCTACAAACCACAATCCCAGAGAATTTAGACAACAATGCGGACACTAAGAGAGACTTACATAGATCTAATCAACATGTGAAGTAGAAAGTATAAAAAGACAAGATCTCCTGAATAAATTGGGAGCATGGGGACCTTGGGGGAGGATTGAAGAGGGAAGGGAGAGGCAGGGAGGGGAGCAGAGAGAAAAATGTAGAGCTCAATAAATATCAATTAAAAAAAAGGCTTGCACCACAACCACCTAGTTTGTGTTTAGTTTTTGACATTATTCTAATAGAGCCTTGGCTAGTTAGCCTCAGGCCGACTCCCTTCCCTTTGCACCTCTTTTCTTTGGTTTGTGTTCTTTTTCTCTCTTTTCCTCCTACTTACTTTCCATTCCTTTTCTTTCTGAGATGGTCTTCTCACCATATACTCCATTCTCCCCTCACACATGCCCAGCTCTTGCCCCTCTAGTGCTGGAATTAACATCATATGTAGTCACATAGATCAGAATTGTCTGTGTGTGATCCTAGGCATTGAGTCTAGGCTCTCACTCATGCTGAGTGCTTTAACCTCTGACCTATGCCTTCAGCCCCTCATATATTCACAAATGTACTCCATGATGTGTATCATATGACCACTGCAGGACTGCGTATCTGAATCTGGAATCTATAATCAAAAAGGCCAGCACCAGAGGTGACTCACAGCCTGGTATCTTCCTAACTGTTGGATCTGCCTGAGAGACTAGATTTGACCAGAACTTCCATTGTCTCAGCATCATCCGTGGGACAGAGGAGAGCAGAGCAACCGACGAGAGGAGACTGTGCACTGCCACCAGATTTTACTTAAGGCACTTGCAGTTTTCGCTTCTCTCTCTGTGATACACACTCTTGGGAAAAGGTACAAAAACTGTGGGGGAGAAGGTTTATTTCAGTTCACAGTCACAGGTTACAGTCCATCACTTCGGTTAAGTCACAACTGCTGGAATTTGAAACACTGGTCATATGACAGCCACAGCTAGGAGCAGAGAGAGAGTGAATGCATGCATGCATGTATTGACTCTTACATAATTCTGATACCGCAAACCAGGAAAAAAAAACCACACCCTTTCTCGCTGGGTCTTTCCATACTAATTAATGCAACCATGACAATCCCATAGGCCAATCTGGCCTAGAAAAAAAGCTCATTGAAACTCGATTTCCAGGTGATGGTAGGTTGTAGAAAGTTGACAAATAGAACTAATTAAGTACAATCAAATACTGGGACAGAAAAAAAAAGAGTAAACTTACTCTGATTGTTTCTTCCAGAGAACGGGCACGTGCTTGAGCATGTCATTGAGATGGCTCAGTGGTCGGGAGCACGTGCTTGAGCATGTCATTGAGATGGCTCAGTGGTCAGGAGCATGTGCTTGAGCATGTCATTGAGATGGCTCAGTGGTCGGGAGCATGCGCAGCTCTAACAGAGGACCTGAGCTCAGTACCTACACACAGGGTAGGAAAAAGCTGCTGGATTGCTAGTTCTAGGGAGTGCGATGTCCTCTTCTGGACTCCAGGACACTGCATTCACGTGTGCACAAGTGCACACACATACACATAATTAAAACATTTATTTTTTTGTTGTTGTTCACTATATACTGTGTGCTTCTAATAGCTCATCACTGGTAACACTTCATAATCAAGAGTAAGTTAACAGGCTAATATGTAAAAATGTGACTTTAATAGGTATGCAGGCCAGCTTGTTAGAGGAGCTGACCAGGATACATTGAGGAGATACAAGTGG
The DNA here is from genome assembly GCA_004026605.1 of Ondatra zibethicus. Classification (NCBI taxonomy): domain Eukaryota; kingdom Metazoa; phylum Chordata; class Mammalia; order Rodentia; family Cricetidae; genus Ondatra; species Ondatra zibethicus. The sequence goes on along the minus strand of PVIU01035080.1, from coordinate 6,319 downwards.
CCATCTAGAGTTTCTATGCTTCATTCTTTTTGCAGAATATTTATTAAGGTTGCTTAATATACAATTTTCATTTGACATTTTGGAAGTCCTTTATTGTAAAGATAATCCTTTTGTCTGGTGACAAGCAGCAGCCACAGCAATCATTCTGGGCCTCCACGCTGGATAAAGTTCATTTCTTCTTGAGATATAGGTTTTCTTCTGTATTTCTGAGGTAATGTTTTTAGTATTTCTGCAGTGTCTGGTGGCCCCAGATGCATCAGCAGATCTGGGGATATGCTTCCTTTAAATTGCTGTGAAATTACAGAAGAGTGAGAGGGTAGCCCAGCAGACCCCAAAACTTCTGAGGCACTGAGTTTAGGATTGTGTCTTCTGTCAGGGAACCTTATTAATGGAGCATGTGGCTTCACTACCTGCACAACCCTGCTGGCGGAAACTATCTTGGTGCCCATTGTGACCCCCAAGCAGGGACCTAAATAATTTATTATTAAAAGGATGTAAGTAACTCCAATTTTTAATAATTGTGGTAATAAAAGTTGTAAATATTAAACTGAAAATATAAGTTTTTCCATACTGTTGTACTTGAGCATACAGAGAAGGACTAAAAGCCAATTCTGGTCAGTTAGTTTTATAAAACAAAAAAAAAGTATGAAAAATGCATTTTAAGTCTCAGTCTGTGTGTGTGTTGTGATTTTTGTTTGTTGTTTTAGATTGCATGTGTTTTCTTTGTGAAGAAAGAATGGCTCAACTAATGATACATGGTTTTGCCCAAATCCTAAGCAAGAACCACAGAAGGCACACCCAGGGTTCTCAATGGAAAGAAGCAGTCATAGAAACAGTGGAAAGAAATCAGAAGGCTAGTCTGGTAGTTTCCTCAAGGGGGAAGGAAAGAGAAGGGTTTTTCCAGTGGGGGATAACTATGCAGGTGAGGTGGTTAATTACTGTAAGAATGGACTGCATTGTCTGCATTTAACTTTGAAAGACACCACTTCCTTACTCATTGACAATTTATCCTCCATCGATGTTGAATGGTTGAAGTCTGTCCTGGATTCTGTTCATCCGTCTGAATCCAACAATCTGAGTAACCAGAGAGGAACCAGGATGTTCTTGAAAGCAGCGATCTATTTTGCAGGAAGAGACAGTTCTTGGATCCTTGAATATTACACAAGAAGATGAGACACCACTCCCCATGAAGATCTATATGGCCACTTTCAGTGTCCACCAGTGGTCATGTTGAAAAAGAAAAACAGAATAACAGAGCAAAAAGAGGAAGACAATATCAACATCCAGTGTAGAATTGAATGAGGACATTCTCAAGAAAATAATCTTGAATCAAGAAAGAAATCCAAGAGCTGTAACTCCAGGAACAAAAGAAACAAAAGAGAAAACTTGATGACTTTAAGAGATCAGGAAATGCACAATTGGAAACTTGCACCTTCATTCAATCCCAGCTCCTGTGGGAAGCCTAACCTAGGTAACACTGATCTTCCAACACAACCCTGCTCTGATGAAAGAAGTAGATCGAAGACTGATCAGCAGACCCCCAACACCTAATGATGTCCAGTCTCCTCTTGAGACTTGCACAAAGCAACTGACACGTGAAGGCTTCCCCAATTTAGGAAATACCTGTTACATGAATTCCATTTTACAATCTGTCTTTGGGATCCTAACTTTCACAAAGGACTTGCTCACACAAGGTATCCCATAGGAGAAAGTTTCCTGTGATGATCTCATCAAGCCCTTAAGCCAACTTCTTGTCTTGAAAGACATCAGGGATGTAGAGACCAAGGGACAGTTACTCATAAATGTGAAGAAATCCATTTCCACGGTTGCAGACACATTCTTGGGTGATAAATGCAATGATGCCCATGAGTTTTTAAGTCAGTGCTTAGATCAGATGACACTGAACGTGGAAAAACTAAATGCCATGTGCTGTGCTGAGAGGGAAAACGAAGTTGAGAAATCATCTCTATCAACAAATGTCTGGACTGCCGCCACCAAAGGTTTGTTTGTCCTGTTGGTGCTAATTTTGAAACAGAGCTGTATAGCTCTGTTGTTTGTGAAGCCTGTGGTGAGGCTACCCTCAACACTGAAGTGAGTAATTACCTCTCTGTTGACCTACACCAAGGGACAAAAGAACACTCTCTATCCATTCAAAAGTCACTTGATCTTTTCTTTACACCTGAAAAATTGAGCTTAGTTCTGAGAGATGCAAGAACAAGAATTCTGTGCTCAGGTACACTTTGAGGAGGCTCCCCAGGGTCCTTATTCTTCATCTAAAACGCTACCGTTTTAGCTCTCGTGGGTTGTTGAAGAGCCAGCAGCCAGTTGAGATTTCTAAGTACCTAAATGTATCTTCCTGTTGCAATAAAAACATGATGACATCATTTCTCTCGACCGATAAGCCCCCTCACGAGAACTATGATATCACAAATGTCTCTGACTGGATGATGTCTGAGATCCTCAGCCAGCCATTACCATTGAGAAGCTGACTTCAGAATGCATCAATTCACAGTTCCACAGGTTGGATCCAATGAGCACGCTGAAGTGCAAAACTTGTAGAGGATGTGTGAGGATCCAGCTGAGGAGCAGCGGCAGAGAGGCCTAGAAAGTGGTCCTGAAGTGGAGCCAGAAACTAGTGAAGAGAGAAAACAGGATGCTCAGTGAAAAGACATCACCAGCACCAGACTCAATGATCTGTGAACCTAGCAACAACCAAGCCCTAGGTCTTACAGAGATGGGTCTTCAACAGGTTCCTGAGAATTCAGAATTAAAGACTCATGAGAAAGTTAGTGTGTATGGAAAGTCACATCATCACATTATCGTTGAGAAGTTCAATTCTTTTTGTGATCTTAAAGAACAAAAGACTCTGGGAGGATCTCAAGAAATGGCTGAACAGCTCCTGTAGAATCATGGGAATAGAGTCCACAATGAATTGCTTGCTCAAGCATCATGTCAAAGTGTTTGGGGTACTCAGGAAGAGGCAGAGAAGGATCTGAGTATGTCTTCAGAATTGAGAGATCGGAAAGACAATGGAAATTCCCTTGGTGTGTTGGGGAATCCTGACAATAACAATGGTGCAGGAAGTGACAACACAGCAGATGCTGTTCATGAGGCAAAACAGGTGCCAGCGGGAGAGACCCTCAGAGCTACAGGCTTGTCGGTGATGTGAGCTGTCTGGGGAGCTTCCAGGCTTCAGGCCAGTGTGTAAGCAATGGATGACTTTCAAAGGCAGGCATGACTCCTGTACAGTGATGTCCAAGTCTTTGAGATCCCAGAGGCTTTGATTCAGGAGAATCTGCCTCACACTAGACAGTTTTACATGCAAAATGAGATTTTTTGAATGGCTGTTGAGGAAGCCATCAGAATACAAATGACTTAGCTCATCTAAAGAGGAGAAAAAGAAAATGGATCTTTTTTCAACGCTGGTTAACTCCTTTGCACACAGCCCAGAAGCGTCCTAAATTCTGCCCGTATAAAGAAGACTCCTATAGCTCAAGGTGAAAACTCAACCAATTTCTTAGGACAGAACCCCAGGCATTCCTGAAGCAGGCAATGGACCACTCTCTCCCATAGGGCTATAGTATTACATTTTGTGGGTTTTTGTTGGTTTTGATTTTTGGAGACAGGATTTCTCTGTGCCCTGGCTGTCCTGAAATCACTCTGTAGGCCAGGATGACTTCAAACTTGAAAGCCCACCTGCCTGCCTCCCGAGTGGTGGGATCAATGGTGTGTGCCGCAACCACCCAGCAAGGTTTTATGTATTTAATAATTTATTTATTTTAGTTTAATGTGCACTCGTGGTTTGCCTGCATTTCTGTCTGTGTAAAACTGTTGGGTTCTCTAAAACTGGAGGTAGAGGCAGCTATCAGCTGCCATGTTGGTGGTGAGAGTTGAACCCAGATCCTCTGTAAGAGCAGCCAGTGCTCTTATCCACTGAGCCGTCTCTTTAGTCCAAAAATGATGGTTCTGAACCAACACAGCAAGGAACTGACTGTAGGTCCAAATGTTAAGGTCCAACATCATAAGTGGTTCAAAACCAATACTGATGGACTGAAAAGTTTGGAAAACAGTGTGTGGAATTTCTCATTTGTTAGTGTAAATGTGAATTGCTCATTTCATCTAGAGGATTTTCATTATATTGTTTGGTTTCCCTAAACTCATAGATACTGCTCTTTTGCCAATTTATTAAAACCATTGCTTTCTGTATGTGTTTGTGACTCATGACTGATGAAATTATCTAGCTGTCAGCAAGTTGTTTGTGCTTCCTTCTTAGAATTGGAGGGCATAACATCTGGGTTACAAGGAAATGAAATAGATCGTATGGTAAATTTGCGAATTCAAAGCCCTCTAAGGGCTCAGTGGATAAAAACCCAGCTACCAAGCCTGATGACTATTTCTGTAAGTTTTCCTCTGACCTCTAGAGGAGCTAGTACATGTGCATATATATGCATAAACAAGTGAAAGAATAAAATCTAATAGACTTTTGAATCTCACTATGTGGCTCTGGGTGGCTTGGAACTCTCTATATAGATCAGGCTACCCTCAAACTGAGATTTGCCCTGCCCTTGCCTCCTGAGTGCTGATATTTAAAGTCTGCACAACAATGCCTAGCATAATAAAAAATTTAAAGCACTCTTCAAAAATTTAAAGTGACAAATATACTTGTTAGATTTAAATCAGGATTGATGTGGGGAAATGGGGTGGCTCAAGACCTGAGGGTCTGAGACAGACCGGCCTTCAGGTGAAAGCCTCATGGTAACACAAACGGCACGGTGGGTTCTGACGAGAGAGCCTTCAGTTTATAACCGAGGCAAGACGTGCCTCAGTTCCCAAGGCACGAAAGAGATATTGTGCCATGAAGCAGCAGGCTTACTTAATACATAGCCCATGGCACATGTTTGCAGCTGGTTGCCCCTGATTCCTGGGCAGCAAGGGGAAGGGAAAACCAGCCAGAGTTGCTGGCTAGGAGGTGTGTAGCCTGGTCTGAGACATCCACACCACATCTAACAATGTTTCAAATAGGAAAAATACTACAGAACCGCTTTCAAGGTTCTGGGCAGATAGTTGAGTAGGTCAGAGCACTTGCTGTGCAAGTGTGAGGACCCAAGTTCAAATCCCCAGTGCCCACATGGCAAGCTGGTCATGAGGTCAATTCCAGAGCTCACTAACCAACCAACATAGTCAAATGGTAAGTGTAACGCTCAGTTGTGGGCATTCACCAGAGAAATGTCATTGCTTGGACATTAGTTTAAGCCAATAGAAAGTCTTTGTTAGCTTGACGGAGTCTACACTGGGTTTTCCAATTCCTATTGTAGCCCAAGCCATCTCAGGATGAACTTTTAAGCACAGAAACCATGTCCTGGGTGCTCACACTTCAGTTAACAAGAACAGTTAGGCATAAGCAGAACTACAGCAGCTGTAAAGCAAGGTTGGCATTCAGAGACTTCCCCATAACTATGGACATTTGTGGGTTAATGTGGAGAGCAGAAAGCCTTATACACGCATAAGCACTGGAGAATCACTACTGGACATGTGTTCTTTAAGTTTCGTTTTGAAAGTTCTTTGTTAAAGTCTACAACAATGTAACATCTAAAGAAAAGCAGGCTATTAATTTCTTAAATAATGCAGTTCTAAAGAGGTAACTCAACAATAATCCTTTACTGAGAAAGAGTCTATGGAAATTACTGTGCCTCTGGATAAAATGCAGGTCAATTATTTGTTTCTCACTGATAATAATTGACAGGGTGCAGTAGCGTGTTACTTGGATTCTATAGATAATTATCCACAATTTTCCCTCTTAAGAATTTTAAAGATGCACTATGCGTATTACCTAAAATTATATCTAAAAATCATATACTACTAAGATTTTTATATCTAATAGAGTCTGTTTCTAATGCCTTTATAAATGACTCTTTAAAGGACAAGGAACATGTATTCTGCATACAAACTCCAGATGCTGATCAAAGAGTGTACACATTCCAGGTGACAGAGCTAAAAATTCTAAACTTGCTGTAATCAATCATCTTTAATTGGCTGTTTCTCAAACATTAAATATTTAGGTGAGTTTGCTATTTATATAAATGTGGATGATGGTTTATTGGATGGATTAAGAAGAATCAGAGTCATATAGCTATAATGGATAGCATTTGCTCCCCAGTTTCCACCCTCATCCAAAATGAGTATCCTAAAAAAAAGGTTAAAGCTCAGTATCAACTGATCTCGTGTATAAATTAGCACAGAGAGGAGAGAGCCATCTCTCTTTTCTATGTATGCTTTAGCTCAAAATTTGTAAATTCCATGGGTAGGGTGAAAAAAATCT
>PVIU01035079.1:0-10700 GCA_004026605.1 Ondatra zibethicus | reverse complement strand
CATGCCCTCTTTCAAGGAAGAAGGGGGAGGGAGGAGGGGTGGGGGGGTAGTGGGTGGGGACCGGGAGAAGGGGAAGAAAGGAAAAAAATTATTTCTTTAATTATGTTCTTGAATGGAAAAAATAAAACAAAACAATGTATGGAAAACAAACAAACAAATAAGTAAATAAGTAAATAAATAAATAAATAAAAGAAACACTACTGGTACTAGAAGAGTAATGCTCTTCACTAATGTAACCAATAGTGAAAGCATAGCAAAAATAAGTATTGTTTGTGAGGAAAGATTTTATTATTTTCTGTTATAAAAATGCTGGCTTCAAAATATATGGTGGGATGTGTACAGTTTCAGAATTATATAATAACTGTTACACAAGTTATGAACACACTGATCTTCAATCATGAGTCTGGATCAATGCAAAAACACATACCGCCAAATGTTTGTAGAATAGATTAAATCACATATTAATTCCTATATAATTCTGTGTATAGATGAAACTAGTTGAAAGTTTTATATAACAAAAGTGTTGTGTGTGTGTGTGTGTGTGTGTGTGTGTGTGTGTGTGTGTGTGTGTAGTACATGGGTATGCATACCAGTGAATGTATATACAAAAGCCACCATACCTCCAGTGTCTTCTTCAACTGCTTTCCTATTTATTTTCTGAGATCAGGTCTCTCACTATTCAAGCATATTAGAAGTTCACTTTTTCAGCTAGGCTGCTTAGCCCACAAGCTACCAGGAACTACATGTACATACTACACATGCTGGGGCTACAGGCATGCACGACTATGCCCAGCCTTTTAGGTGGCTGTTGGAGTTTTGGACCCAGGTCCTCTTGCTTACGGAAAAAGTGCTTTTAAACACTGAGCCATGTCCTCAACCACAGTTTTGCTTATCTCATTATGTACAAAACTTCTCTACAGGAAAATAGGAGTTTAAATGGAGATGATACTTAATGCTGATTTCACAAGAAAAGATATTTCCTAGTCATGTGTTTTACAATTAAAAGGTGAGTGTAGCCCATTGCAGAATATCAATAAATAAGTAAGAATCCCATCACCTTAAAGAGTGAAAAATAAACTCATATACTAAAGAGTCAAAACTTACAATCGATACGATGATGATGATGACAGGAAGCTTGATATTCTTCATACACATGGCTCGAGCAAGATTTCTGCTGGTAGTTTTGAAAGTTACAGACTAGATCACAATCGGAAGTTGTTTTATTCTTGGCACTGGCTATATGAATGATTCATAGTAACAACCTGCAAGCTTTTATTTTAATAAATTATCTTACATTTTTGGTTCTAAGAATGGAACCCAGGGCCTAGATCATGGTAGACAAGTACTCTACTACTGAGCCATACTTACACTAATTTTGTTTAAATTCAAATGTCCTTTTTTCCTTCTCTTTTCAAAGAGAGACTGGTCATTCAGAATCAGTAGTTAGCCAAAACAGAATTCATTGAAACCTATAATAAGCAATATGAACTCACTGGCAAGGCTTCACTTCTTTTCCTTCTCTATGTAGCAACGTACATAGTGTTGAATGAACAAGTGATTATTTAGGAGAAAACAATTTCCAATTTAAAATTTTAATAAGAAAGACTCACAATGCAAGCATATTAGTTTATACTATCCAATATGATTTTTGGGCTTTGAACAATATATATAAATCTGTTTGATTTTCCTAGAAACATATGTATTTACTTGTTAAGTGTCAAAACCTCACATGATCACATTTCTTCAGCTATCCATTTTCTTTTGCATCGTAATCTTCTCAGGAGATATTAAAGCATTTTCACCAGAACACAAGCAATTTAAAATAAATAGGTAAGCAAATAACAAAATGTACTAAATACCCAGCTATTATTATAAAAAAGAGATATATGTGAAAGTTCAAAAAAATGTTTGGGTTATTTTTCATACCTAAAGCTCAAGGCTTGGTGCAAGCTAGGCAAGCGTTCTACCAGCTGAGCCACATCCAGGTCCAAGCTATTCTGTGACTGGTTTCTGTCTCTCAACACTTGATCCATGAGATTAATCTTTTTGCTTCATATGTTCAAAGTTCATTTATTTTCCTCCTATCTAGTATTCCATCATGTGAGTATATACCAATGTTGTCATCCATTCTGCTGCTCACAGGCAGTACATTGCCTCTCATCTTTGGCTTTTATGAATAGTGTTGCTGTGAACATTCTGAAACTGGCCCTTTCAGTGGATATTTGTGTACATTCCCATTATGTTCAAAGTAAAGCATGGAATCATGGTCTTCGGAAATGCTTATGTTCAACTATAGTAGATACTGACAGTTTTCCCATTCACCATTCTCCCTGCAATGTAGTTTTATTTACTCCATATTCCTGTAAGCACTTAGTACTGTTTGTAATTTTGATTCTAGCTATTTTTTGACTGCATAGTGGCAGTAGTAAAAAAAAATCTACTGAAAATTTTTAATCGTAACTAATACTAAGAGGCACATACTTTCCTAATTCCAAGGTTATGGCATAGTTACAGTAACTGAACCAATGTGGTACTGGCATAAAGATACTTATGTAAGCTAGTGGCACAGGATAGAAAGCTTAGAAATAAACTCCCATATAGAAAATCAATATTTTTATGAGGGAATCAAGACCATTCAATGGGTAAAGGACAGTGACTTCAACAGAACTAAATGGCCACATGCAAGAAAATGACTTATCAAGAATTAATTGAAAACGGAGAAAAGACCTAAATGTAAGACCTGAAAAATATAAAAACTCTTATTACAGTGGTTCTCAACCTGTGGGTCCAACCCTCTGCAGGGGGGAGGGGAGGTGTCAAACGACTCTTTCACAGGGGTCACACATCAGATATCCTCCATACCAGATATTTACATTATGATTCATAACAGCAGCAAAACTACAGTTATCAAGTAGCAATAAAAACAATTATATGGTTGGGTCACCACAACATGAGGAACTATATTAAAAGGTCACAGCTTTGGGAAGGTTGAGAACCACTAACTTAGAAGAAAGCATAATGAAAGGCCTTAAACTTCATCCTCAGTACTGTTTTATTTGTTTGTTTGTTTATGAGACAGGGTTTCTCTGTGTAACAGCCCCAGCTGTCCTGGAACTCCCTCTGTAGACCACGCTGGCTTTGAATTCAGAGATCTACCTGCCTCTGCCTCCTGAGAGCTATGCACTGTTTTTCTTTTTTTTAAAAGAGATGTCAAAGCATCTTTCTAGCACTTAAATCTTTACAACACTGCATTATAACATTGCCCCTGGCAGTGATTTCTTGGATGTAGTACCAGACACATAAGTAACAAAAAATAGACTTTATGAAATTTTCAAAAATTTTTACAAGAAAACAATCCACAGAATGGGTCATAACAATTGAAACAATGTATATGTCAAGGGAGTCATATCCACAATGCACAAAGAACTATGTATTCAACAACAAACAACAAAAAACTCAATTCAAAAATAGGCAAAGGATTTTGACATGTCCCCTCTTCATAATCAATCATTATTCATGTGAGAAATGCAAGCCAAAACTACAAAGAAACCCTGCCTTATGCTCATTAGGATAGCTCTGATTTTTTAAAAAGAGAAATTTAGAAGTGTTGGAGAAGAAATGGAGAAATTGCAACTGTCATAAAATGTTAGTGAGAGTGTAAGATTGTACTTATTATGCTATATAAAATAATATTGTAACTTGTAAAAATAGAATTACAGTACCATCTAACAATTCCACTTATGGAAATATACCCAATGCCATTTTGTTTTGTTTTTGATTTTCTGTGTAACAGCTCTGACTGTCCTGGAACTCACAAACCAGTCTGGCCTCAAACTCAAAGAGATCCGCTTGCCTCTGCCTCCCCAGTGTTGGGATTAAAGGCGTGCACCAAGACCACTTGGCTATGTTCAATACTTTTAAGGCAGGGCCTCAAAGAAATGCTGTAAACAAACATTCATAGTCACATTACTAACAACAGCAAAAACATGGACCAACCAAAGTGTCCACTGACTGACAGACACTAAGTAACATGTGGAACATACATGAGATGGAATATTATTCAGTTTAGAAAAGAAAAATATTCTCAATTGTGCTATAACATGGATGAACCTTCAAGAAGTTGTACCAAATAAAACACTACATGATTTCATTTATAGGAAATTCTTGGTGAAAATTAAAAAGACAAAAATTAGAATATGGATATTAGAATTTAGAAATACAGAATAGAGAAAATTAGAATATCACTGGGGTTGGAGGCAAAGATGACTGGGAGTCTGATTAATGAGTACACTATTTTAGATTTTTTAAATTTATTTTGGCTTTTTTGAAACAGGATATCTCTGTGTAGCTTTGGAGCCTGTCCTGGAACTCAATTTATAGACCAGACTAGCCTAGAACTCTCAGAAATCCTCCTGTTCTGCCTTCTGAGTGTTGGGGTTGAGGGCATGTGTCACCATTGCCCAGCTCTATTTTCTTTTATTAATTTTTGATGATGGAGGGGATCATGCATGTGTATTTCTGTGCCTAAGTGTAGATCCCAGAGGTCAATTTTCAGTGTCATATCTTAGGAACCTTCTGCCTTATTTCTTGAGACAGGATCTCCCAGTGACTTCTGAAGTTATAGGAAGAGAAGAGTTAAGGTGATGTATGCTGATGGTGGCTGTACATTATGAGTGTACTTAACATGACTGAATTGTAAATTTTAAATGCTGAGGATAACTAAGCACCAAGGCTCATGCTGTAGGAGGAATCCCACAAGCTCAAGGGTATGCCCTAAATCCTATGTCAACATGGGCTATAGAGTGAGATTCTGTCTCAAAAAATCCTGAGAAGTTTCTGCATCCCAATAAGCCTCTCCACTGATGCAGCAATGCAAATCAGACCAAATCAAACCAAATTTTTTAAAAGGCCAAGTTGAATAGATAAAACTCTCCCAGGTGATTTTTCCAGCCCTCCAGAGAGGAGATGGGAAAGGAAGACCAGAAAACCACATGTCTGTTTTCTGGGGTGCAGTTTAAATACCCTGTGAGAGTGGTCTTGAGCATCTCTGGGGAAGGGGTCAGCATTTGGCAGGCTTGCTGATATGTGGCAGGGTTTGGAGAGAGATAGAGGAGGGACTTGGGGTGGAACATCCGCCAGAACATCCCAGAGTCTTTGGGTATATGGATGCCAGGGACTGGGGTGAAGCCTCCAGCAGGAAAAAAAAACAGCCAAATTTTCATTACCTTATATAAATGGTACAAAGCACAACAGTCAGAGTCAGAAGAGGTTCAGAGGACTCCTGTCTGCAACGGGCATGCAGCAAGCATAGAAAGAAGATGGAATAAGGACAGACTACCTTCTCAATTACAGATAGGCAGAGTTATCTTATTTCAGCATGTCTTGATCAGTTGATAACTTTTGACTGGCTCCTCTGCTTTGACTGACTGAGACCTGGCTGCCTGTTACCCAGAAAAAGGACTCTTGAAATTTCAGTTTATTGAAACATGAAGTTAGGCTGTACTTTATTAGGTATACTCAGATATGGAGACAGCCTCAGACCAAATATAACACTATGAATTAGGAAGGGAAAACAAAAACAAAAACAAAAAAATCAGCAACAGCACCAGTCACAACAAACGCTATTAGGAAAAAGTGGTACTCTGTGTGTGTGTGTTTGTGGGTGCGTGTGTGTATTTGTATGATGTGTATGTGTATGTATAATACAGAGTGCTATGGTGCATGTGTGGAGGTCAGAGGACAACTTTGTGGAATCCAGTCTCTCTATCCAACTTTCCTTGGGTTCCAGGGATTGAAGGTGGGTCGTTAGGATAGCACAGCAAACATCCTTATGTGGTGAGTCATCTCAACTGGCCCAAGAGTAGTATTGGCATTATTTATATAACAGCAGGATGATTGAAAATTTCTACAAGTACTAAAAATCAATTGGATACTACATTTCATAACTCATGGGTCTTGTTCTAATTTAAAAATTCTATTCTATAGAATTATCTTACATTCCAAAATTTATTCAAATAGCTTTATATCTGAGATAATATAGAAAAGTACAAACTAAGTCCCACAAATATTAGCTATAGAGAATCATGTCAAATTTGTATGAAGGAAATTAGGTAGCCATTAAAAATGGGAGCCAGCAAGAGGGCTAAGCAGATAAAGTCACTTGCCACCAAGCCTGCTGACCTGAGTTTGATCCTCAGGAACCACATAGTGGAAGGAGAGAACCAAGTCCTACAAGTTGTTCATTGACATGCACACATGTGCTGTCACATGCACATTCCCATATAAAGTACATAAACAAACAAGCAAATAAACACAATGCAATTAATTTTTAAAAGCTATAAATGCCAAGTGGGATGGTACACACACACAAACACACACAGTTACAACCTACTTTTCTGGAAGCTGAGGTAGTATGATAACTTGAATACAGGAGTTTGAGAACAGCCTGGGCAACACATCAAGACAAACGTGAAAAATGATGCTACAAATAATTTTTATGACATGAGAGAAATAACTATAGAAAATAGAATATGAACTCGTTCACTGAATAGTGTTCCCTTCATGGTTGAAAATAAAGCAAGGTAAACACCCTGGAAACAAATAACCAAAATATTAAAAGTAGCCTATACTGGAGAGTAAAATAAAATTTAATGTGAATTCTAGAACTGAAAAGTACAGAAATGAAGCCCATTCACCTAATCCTATTATTAGCCCCATCCAGACTAGATGGAGATGACAGAAGTCAGTGACCCTGAAGATGGACTCACAGAAACTACCAAAATCTGGGGGTAGCAGTGCTCAACTCTAATACCAGCCCTTCGGAAATGAAGCAAATGCAAAGTCAGCCTAGGCTGTACGGCAATACCTTTTCTCAACACTGAGCATGGTGGTACCCACCCCTAATTCCAGCACTGAGAGGCAAAGGCTGGGGGATCTGTGTGTCTTCAAGGTCAGCCTGGTTCACACGTAGCACGTTCCAGGACAGCTAGGGCTACATACAGAGGCTGTCTCAAAAAAGCAAAGCAAAAAAATCAAAAAAAATGAATGATGATGAAAAAGGAAAAAAAATGATTGGCTTTTTTGAAAATGAGTAAAACTGTTACAGTTCCAGTTCCCAGCGCATGCAGTGCAGAAGACTGCAGATCACTGCTCTTTTGTGAGTTTATCCTTAAATAAACAAACCTTTGTTATATTCCACTCCTGGCTATTGTGGACCTCTTTTGTACACAAACATAAAACTTCAGGGGCAGTTGTAGAACAAGACTTTTCTTGGGGAGATACAACACACATATCTACTCATCCCAAATAGGAAGCCCACCCCAGACCAAAGGGGATACCACCAGAGTCCAACTTGGTGAACCATGAGTTTTCTGGGAGTTACTTACAGGAATATGGGTGAAGGGTCACATACGGGAACAGACACATCTCAAAGACAGCTGCATCACTGAAATCCACCCAAGCATGGTGACAGCTCACAAAACTGGGAACCTGGAGCTCACTACAGCAGCCTGCACACAGTTCAACAGGTTAAAGTGTGTCCTTCCCAAGTGACACAGTTGATCTAAACCTCTCTTCCAGGCTGCTCTGTGGATCTCAGCTTCTTCTGGGGAGCTGGTCTGGTCTGAGAATTTTCTTTTCAGCTTGTCTTGTGACTGTCAGCAGCCTTTTTTGCTTACTCATGCAAGGGAAGGGCCTAATGAATCTGGTCAGTTTCCGGGACTTTCTGAAGCTGTTTTGAGTTATTTTCTGTCTTAAGAATGTCTCTGGGGGATAAAATGTTTCAGTCTCAAGGAAACTGCTACACAACAGGGACCCTTCAAATAACCTGGACACTGAAAAACCCTTCTCACAAGTAAAACTAGAGTTCCAGGAGAAGAAAGACAGATAACCAGGCAAAAGAAATTTTGAATAATAGCACCTCAGATTCTCCCAAATGCATTAATTAACAGATTCAAGAAGCCTAAAACCTAAATAGGATAAACATTAATAAAATTGTATCTCAAATAATATTGGTATTATCATTTTTACAACATCTCTATATACAAATACACAGGTACATGCTTGAACTCATATAATACCATAGATGAAATAGCAGAGATACAAATACAAAATCAAAGGAATTCATTGAAAATAATGAAATTATCAGCTTGAATTTGAAATACGCCTTAAGAAGGAAGAACAGAAGAACCCTTTCTAAAAGTCACACAGTTCCTAGTTCTGTTTGTGGCAACAGGCCTAGAAATAGCCACAGTAGGACTCCCCCACCCTCAGTGTGTGGTCTCTGGCTACCATTCCATACACCTGGCTGCCTCAATTTACTGTGTGACTGTGAATGACTTTGAACTCCTGATCCTCCTGTCTCCACCTCCCTGGTACTGGGATTACAGATACACACCACTGTACCCAGCTTTAGAGTGAATTTTAATACACTGTTTTCCAAGTATGGAAGAGGCAACTAAACCTTAATGAGATTTGGCAAAAAGGAAAATCAATTTCAGCAGACTCCTACTGGCTTCAAATGATACAAAAATTAGAATAACTCTCATAGGATGAAAGACAGTAATTATTAACACTTTCATAGATTCATAACATTGGAATTATTGGAGCATCTGCCTGTTTTTTTTAATTGTCAAATAAAGCGACAATCAAACATCTATCCTGTCGTTTCAATATATGTTCCACTTCAGGCTAATTACCTAGGCAATGAAGACATCTTTCCCTGTAGAAAACTGTAAAAGGGGAATAGACTTTGAAATCCCCATGGCTTGTAAAATGGAAGAGATAGGAAGTGATTGTCATGAATTATGGAACCAGGTGCAATGTGAATAGGAAAACTAATATACGATGGGTCAAGCTACCAACACCAAAACTCACTGATTGATTAACTTTTGTATCATTAAGGTTAAATGATCAGAGAAGATGTGTTTCCTAATAACTATAATACAGTACTCCCCACAAAATCATTTTACCAGATAATAACTAATGACATGAATGTAATATGCCTTTGTGTAGAATTTCAGAATTTCATGATATCTAGAAGAGCCATCTATACAATATCACTAAGATGTAATCAACTAATTCTCAGTATAAGATCTGAAAGAACAAATAAACTGCCTTCTTTGACAAATAAATCACATCAAAATTGAATAAGGATACTCTGTTATGACATAGAAGGAGAGTAAGAGTCATACCAAACAAATGCAATATATGGATCTTAACAGATCAAATGAAATTTAGAAAATAAAAGTAGGGCAGGGACTCATTTCATAAAGTTCTTGGCTTGAATGCATGAGGCCCTGGGTTAAATTTCCAGCACTGCAGAATCAGACATGCTGACCCATACCTGTAATTCCAGAACTCGGTAAAGGCAGGAGAATCATGAGTTCAAAGTCATCTTTGATTATATCACGAAATTTGAGCCCAGCCCAGGTTGCATGAGACACAATCTCTCTCTCTCTAGAGAGAGAGAGACTCTTTGGTATGACTCTTACTCTCCTTCTATGTCATAACAGAGTATCCTTATTCAATTTTGATGTGATTTATTTGTCAAAGAAGGCAGTTTATTTGTTCTTTCAGATCTTATACTGAGAATTAGTTGATTACATCATATATATATATATATATATATATATATATATATATATCCATAAAATGTCAACATGGAGTGTAAGATACTAAAGAAGTATTAATACTCTATGCTTTTGCCTTTCTTGCCTGTCTTAATGGTGTTTGGGTCTTACATATACCAAGACACTATTTTGCCCAGGCACAAATTGACTTTTGAAGTAATGAGTAAGCCTACTCCTCGAAAAAGATTATCTTTGATGGATTAAATCATTAGGTAGTAATTTGGTGAGTAATTTCATAATGGATGGATTAGGGTGTCACTGTCAAACCAACTAATTTTAATATGTCTAAAGTGATACAACCTGGCAAGCTGTGCCTCAAGAATAGATGGAACAGGACCTAACACAATACATACCATACAACAAGTGCTCAATAAAGTTTTAATTGCAGACTGCTGTCATAGCCATGAAACCCATTCTACCCCACCAACCTCTTGAAGCATCCCTTGAGCATACAGCTGTTCTCAGCCTGGGGATAGAATGACCCACGGTCCTTTACCACACTGCTGCTGCTGCTGCCATTCCCACCACTCACACTGCTACAACTATTACTGATGTGGGAGTCCGCTCTGTATGCTGTGAATACCATTGGTTGTTGCAGGGTGGGGGCCTGCTTGTTTGTCCCAGCCACCCGGCGAGCTTACAACCAAAATAACCACCCAGAAACTGTATTAATTAAATCACCGCTTGGCCCATTAGTTCTAGTTTCTTATTGGCTAATTCTTACATCTTAATTTAACCCATTCCTATTAATCTGTGTATCACCACGTGGCACTGGCTTACCGGGTAAAATTCCTAGCATCCGTCTCCATGGCAGCCCTCCCTTTCTCTGCCTTTTTTCCTCCCAGTATTAACTTCTGTCTTTCCTACCTACCTATGCTCTGCCCTATCAACTAGGTCAAGGCAGTTTCTTTATTCATTAACACACAGACAGAAAGAACTCCTACACCAATTGGTTAATAAAGACACAATAAAGACAGATTCAGATGGAAAAGACCTCTAAATGGGTCACAGTGTTGGATAAATGTACATAGGCTTGGGAGAGAGGAGAAAAAGGATATAGATGGTTATAAA
>PVIU01035078.1:0-10703 GCA_004026605.1 Ondatra zibethicus | reverse complement strand
GTCAAGCCATCTTCTGCTCCTGTTCCTCTCAGCTCGCCATCTGTGACCCTGCCTCCACGCGGCCTGTGCGACACCCTTGCTGTCTTGTGAGGTGAAGTTTGTCCACTCCTAGAATCACATCACGAGTCTATGAAAATCTTGAAAGGATTCATCCTTTGACAAACGGAATCAATAATCAGGCACTCGTGTCTACGTGTGGGCTCAGCCCCTTCTCCGCTTTGCACGGTGGGCAAGTCCCTGCCGGGCCCCTTCTTCCTCCTGACCATACCACACCACATCCTCACCTGTAGGTCTCATCCTGCCTGAGGTCCTCTGTGAGTCAGGGACCTCCCTGTGTGAAGGGGACTCACGCTCTAGACCAAGCTTCCATTTGACCTAACTCAATCAGCTGCTGCATGCTGGCGCCCATCAGAAGCCTGGGGTTGCAGATGTCATGGGCCCGCAGCTTGAAGGTCACTTCATCTAGGACTCTAGGGTTTCTCTTGTGATGAGGCCTCTGTCGTGGGACAGCGCTTCCCTATGTGGTTTCCCCATGGTTTTCCCCACAGTGTCCAGAGTGACATCTGTCTTCATTCCTTGGAGCAGACACCTTTTCATAGCAGCAACAGCCAGAATGGGGAGTGGGTCTCAGGCCTCTCATGGTGAGTAGATCAGGACCCAGCTGGTCTCTTTCAGTGGTCAGACTCATCACAGGACACATGCGGAGTGAGGCTAATGAGCTTCCCTGCTTATCATGTGGCCTGAGGGCTGGGGAGGCCATCGGGCAGTGATGCACCCTGTCCTGGAGGCCGCAGGATCCCTGAGTCTGGAAGAAAGTAGCTTCACAGTATGCAGGGGAGGATGGTGGACTCAGTGACTTCCCACACACCAGAGTGGGCCACAGTGGTTCAGGATTCATCTAGACCCCCAACTTCACAAACAGAAGTCTTAGTTCCACATCAAGGAGCCAGGCAAGTCAAGCTGACCGTGGGATGGACGCCAGTGTACTGACTCTCAGTGGATCGTCAGCCGGGTGTGAGACTATATCGGGTATTTTCCTCCTCATGTGGGGAAAAAAGACTTGACAGAAGCTGTAAACTCTTCCTAAATTCTTAGTGTCATCCTTCTGATGCCAAAAGTGGAAAAAAAAAAAGTCATGGGCAGACATACATGCCCCTTATTGGCTGTGTGATCAGTCAGATGGTCATGTCTCTGACTGCTCAGCTGTAGAAGGAGTGGGTCACCTGCTTCTCTAGACTTAGGGGAAGGGATGGGTGAGGATGCGTGAAGGATCCACAGCCAGAGCTAACACATGCATAGCTCTCAATGGGACAGGCCGATGTCAAGCTCTGGCAATGTGTTTGTCTCCAAGTCTGTCTCAGGACTACTTTGGGGCTTCCAGGGGAGGAATGGGGATTCTATCTGGCATCTGAAGGTGAGTTGAGTTGCTTCTAGAATGATCCAAGCCTGCCTGGGCATGTCTGCTTTGCCCGCAGGCATTCCAAAGTCCTGGGAGACTCACCCTGGATCCCAAGTGAAGGATTAGCGGGATGATTCACCGGTGAAGAGAGGCCAAGTCAGAATCTAGACAACACAGGAAGAAAGTCTCCTTATACCCCAGGGACAGTGAGACTCGGAAGGGACATCGTGTTTTCAATTATCCACAGGTGCGAAGGAGCCCGAGCAACAAGCCCTACTGGGCGCAGAGTGGATGACGGGCTAAGAAATCAAACGATGCCCCACCCCACGACTGATGCTTGCAGTTTCCTCCTAACTGCAAGAGCTCTATCCCCCTGTGTTTCAGGGGGCAGGGCCTCTTACACCATCGCATTGTCACGCAGGATGGACCATTGTGTGATCAGAGAGGTGACATTGCTATGGTGTGACCAGGCTTGGACTAAATGGAAGGGACTGTGTTCCTTTAGGCAGGAAGTGAAAGTGCTTGAGCTCCTCAGGGAGCTCAGGGGCAGCCTGTGCTGGGGCCTGTCAGTGTGCACAGCTGAGTTCTCCCCTCCCCCCCCACCAGGGCGAATGTTTATCTGTGAAGCCATAGACAATAAACACACAGACACACAGAATTAGTTTAAGTAGGATAAGTGCTATGAAGAAACAAACATGGGAGTCCGTGCACCAGCCCAGCCTGGTGAGTGACCCAGACCTCATCCGCCTGCCCATGACCTCACCACACTCCCAGACCTAGCTGGGGTCACACATCTTGCACACCAGCCCAGCCAGATAAATGTAGTACTCGGCTATTTTTTTTTTTACTTCAGTAGATGGAGGCTACAAATGCAGAAAAGAAGTGGCCACAGGGTGCCCAACCCGAACTGGCGCAGCTGCAGCTCTACTGCCCCATCTGAGCAGCAGTGCACATTCTGGAAGAGGGACAGAAGGACTGTGAGAGTCAGAGGATCAGGATATCTGCTGCGAGTCCGTGCCTTCTGGGGACACGAGGGATGCCACACCCTGACATCTCAACAGTGTGGTTGTAGTGGCAATGACTGCCGACCTGCCAAAATGGTTGGGGGAAATTTCACAAGACCCTGCCTCTGGATCAGGCGATCGATGGCTGCGGAGACAGGGAGGACTGGTCTTCTCCAGGGATGAGGCCCTGAGAGGTTATCTATCCCAAGCAGTCAACCCTAAACACATGTACACATGAGCAAGACTAAATGAACCCATTATATAGCAAACATGTGTGTGTGTGTGTGTGTAAAATAGTAATATTTAAAGAGAGGGGGTGGGGGAAACATGGAAGAGATTAGTGGACAGGGGGAGATGGAGGGGTAGAAAATAATATAAATACAGTACTTATATGAAACCCTGAAAAAATTTTTCAACTAAAAAACAGACAGATGTGGTGATGGTGCACGCCATTAATCCCAGCACTCAGGAGGCAGAGGCAGGTGGATCTCTGAGATCAAAGCCAGCCTGGTCTAGAGAGTGAGTTCCAGTACAGCCAGGGCTGTTACACAGAGAAACCCTGTGTCAAAAAACAAACAAACAAAACAAAACAAAAACAAAAAACCAAACCAAACAAAAACAAAACAACACCCCCCCCAACCAGACAAATGGGAAAAAGAGTACAGGGAATGAGAGATGAGTAGAGATGAGATGCTCTTTCAGTGGGGTGACCAAGAAGGAGGACATGGCCTTGGTGCTGAGGTCAAAAGGAAGCAGGGCACTGAATGGTACATTCAGGGTAATGGTTGGCACAGAGGCCTAAGGCCACAGGCTCCTGGGCTGCTCAAAACACTGGAAGGATATTGTGGTACAGGGGGCACAGTGGTAGAAGGGTCCCTCTGCACATGCATGGGAGGAACATGGGGTTTCCTGTGAGCAGGGGAAAGCTTATCTCAGACAGGTCTGGGTTCACACGGGTCTGTGTTCTCTCGGCTTGCCTCACCCCCATCATCTCCTCACGTGTGCCAGGCCTGGGGTGCAGCACCACATGGTCTCCATCCCTGCCTCATGCTTGAGGAATCTCAGGCGCAGCTCTGCCAGGGCCACTGACAAAGGGTGCCCCAGCTGCAGACACTGAGAAGGATCCCCTTGACTGGGAAGTGTGTTTGATAGGTCTGTGGATCTCTGCAGGACACACACTCATGGCCCCATCTCTACTCACTGTGTGTCCAGGACCTCAGACCTACCAGCCATTAGTGTTATCCATCTCTGATAGGGAGCAAAAGCTCTGCTGATGGGAGTTTCCATGAGAAGCCATCTCACGACCTGTGACCTGTGACCTGTGACCTAGCACCAGATGGACAGCCAGAGCACAGAAGGGACACGCTTGCAGTGCTAGATGGCTGCCACTGAGAAGTAGGTGTCGTGCTCTAGTTACCCTGGCTGAGGGGAAAGTGGAGGCAGGGGGATTGGGAGTTCAAGGCTATTCCCCACTGTATACCATTTGAGGTCAGTCTGGGTTACACAAGACCCTGTCAAATAAAAAAACAAAAGTCAATAAATGAGCAACTAAATGAAAATCTAATTTGTTCTGTTATCCTCAGCCATGCCTCAATTCTAAATCTTGGAGTTTGTCCAGGGGAAGCAGGAATTCTACCACTTGTCCATCAATCTAATCTGTCACCATCGGCCTGCCCATCATCTATCTGCATATCCATCCACCCATTTATCACCTCTCCCCATTCAAGACAGATAGAATACAGATAAAATTTTTTGAAAAAGTGACTTTCTTACCTCATCTTTTTAAAATATCAGTTTGGAGCCAGGCTGGATATGCACACTTATGACCCCAGCACTCAGGAGGCAGAGGCAGGAGAATCGTAAGTTCAAAGATGATGTGGGTTACACGTTGAGACCCTATCACAAAAACCAACCCACTGATGTACATAAATGCATGTATGCAATTCGTACACGCATGCATGCATGCAGGCAGCCAGGCAGATGGTCAGGCAGACTCAAGGTGGGAAAGCCTATAAAATAACACACCCAAACATCACTATCAAGAGGGTTTAGCAATCAATGGCCACCTCATGATCTTTCTGAGGGTGCTAGGACATTTAGTAAAAGCCCGAGCCATTCAATTACTTTGGAAAGTGTAAATATATGAAGACAGTCAAGTTCCTGCTACCCAGAGACCCAGTGCTAGTGTTTCCAAGTGTGTCTCTCATCTTGCCTGTTCCAGGATGAGGAGAGACTCAGAGGTGAGGAAGGCAAAGGCAGAACCTTGAGGACCTATAAGAAGCCTCAGAGAAGCAAGTACAGTCAGTCCGTGCTGGTGTGAGTACAGTCAGTCCGTGCTGGTGTGAGTACAGTCAGTCCGTGCTGGTGTGAGCCATGGAAGCAAACTGTCTGTCTTAGCATGGAGAGCATGTTGCAATTACCGCCCAGAGTCCAACAAGAAGCTAAAGGCCTCCAAAGGGGGTGGGACTCTGGATCTGTGATGCAGGCACAGGTGTAACTCTCCCAAGGGACACATATCACCAGGGTGGAGACTCTTGGCTCTAGGGAGAGGGCATCTCTATGAAAGCCACACTGGACTATGCCACATGCTGGGACAGATGTGGCTCCTTTGACATAGCATGGACCCTGTGTTGTGGGGGTGGATCACTCCGTCTTGTGGGGGGCTTCCAGTTGGCTTTTCAACAATGGGAACGATGACATCGCTAGGTTGGTGTGGGTGGTGGTGAGGGGTTGAAGGCAGGGCAGTGAAGTGCCTTAAGGAACAACTCAAGCAGGAAGAGGCACTGTGCTTTTGGAGGCCCAGTGCTCACGGGAGGGAGGAATCAGTTACTGGAGAACCCAAGATTGCCTGTTGTCCTGTGTCTTCTGGGCTTGGACAGCTGGGGTAAGTCCTACCTGCTCCTTCATTTGTGTTTCCTGATGACTATGTCCTGCCTGTCTCACAGGAGAAAGCATTGTAAGTGGGAAGAGACTGGATGAGCATCAGAGGAAAGGATGGAGAGAGCCATGTAGGACCACCAGCAAGTTATAGGGAGGAGGATTGCATTAGTTTTTCCTCCAGGCTGGCGAGCTCTGGCATCCTAACCACAGATCAATCTCCTGTGCTCTGACCTTGTTCTGGGATCTGTAGGGCAGTCTGAGACCATGAGACAGCAGAAGGGACACAGCTCAAACCACCAGGAGGGATCTACAGTCCAGGCAAGAAGACAAAGGGATTACTTGACCAGGAGAAATCACTGTGCCCAGAGGTCTAAAATCTGGGGTGGGGGTAAGGTTTCTTACAGGAGGGCACTGAGCTGAGGGCTGAGCTGCAGGCCAGCACAGGGCCAGGAAGTCGAGGTGTAGGAGGAGAGAGCCGCTTGTTGGTTCCCGCTGCCCAGAACTGAAATAATCACACAGAAACTTTATTAATTAAATCACTGCCTGGCCCATTAGCTCTAGCTTCTTATTGGCTAACTCTTACATATTAATTTAACCCATATCCATTAATCTGTGCATCATGACGAGGTCGTAGCCTACCAGCAAAGTTGCAGCACATCTGTCTATGGTGGCGGCTCCATGGCTTCTCTCTGACTCCGCCCCCTTTCTCCCAGCATTCAGCTTAGTTTTCCCTGCCTAGCTCTGTTCCCCTATAGCTCTGCTATAGGCCCAAAGCAGTTCCTTTATTTATCCATGGTAATCACAGCATACAGAGGGGAATCCCACATCATGGAGGAAACACAGTGGGGCAGGTCCAAGGAAGCTTCCAGCAGGAAGAGAACCAGAGCTGTGGAAATTAGCTCGGACAGAGGAGCACACTCAAGATGGCCAGAGGAAATGCAGCCAAAGGGGACTGCTAGATGCAGGGAACTCTTTGGTTCTCCTCAAGCAAGTTCTGCCTTCCTCGGGGCTCAGACTCAGAGAGGTTGAATACCATGCCTGAGGGGCTTCAGCCTTTAGGTGAGTCGGAAGTTATGTTTAGGGGAAGGTGGCTGAAAACACACCTTGGAACGCCTGGTTGGAAAGCTGAGGTGTGCACAGTTTGCATTAGGGAGCTAGAAAGGTCTCAGAGTTTAACAGGACCTTGGTACTCAGTGTCAGAAAGCCAGGGACAATTGCCAGGGACAATGTGCCAATGTCTGCATGTCATATGTCTTACTTACTTGAGCTCACCCAAGAGTGGGCAAGGAACACACATTTCCTGGTTGTGTGGGGGCTCCTTTGACCTTTGCTTCCTGAGGAGTCGGGAAGGAGACAGGAGTCAACATTTCCACTCTGAGCATAGGCGTGAGGGAGGCAGAAAGCTCACTGAGGTAGCTTGGGCACTCTGTGGTGCCGGCTGTTACAATGACCTATTATTGATGGCCAATGTGCCTGGCTTTCTTTTTATGGCTATATCCTCCTGATCAGTTTAAAATAAACATGCTACAATATGAGTCCATTTAAAGAAGGAAATCATTAGTAAATAGCACAGGGGAGATGGGATAGGGTCTGGGAAAATATGGACCCCTGCCACATGGTAAGGCAGTGGTCGGGGACTTCCTGTGATCTTCGGAGCCTCTTGGAACAGGGACCAATATTCACTTTTTTCAGCTGAGAAAGATGGCCAAGATCATTTTTGTTGGTCCTAAGTCAGGTCTGGAACCTGGGTGTCTCCAGGCACAGCTCACATCCTGCCCACTGGGCCGGATCTGGACAGTTTTGAAGCTTTGCCCTCTGAAACCAATGCTCCTCACTTAGGCCATACACTGGTCTGCTCACCCATGAACGGCCTGGGGCTGTGGGGGCTGGGGCCCATTTTATTGAAGGACCAGTGCTGTCTTTCAGATGTCCAAAGGATTTAATGAGGTGTGTCTGCTATGACCCCCAACTTAAAAGAGACAGTAGGATCCCCAGAGCACAGAGTCACTCTCCCAGAGTCCCATGGGGGAGAGGAGGGCAGAGGCGGCTTGCCTGTGGGATACCAGGCACTCCACTCCTTACTGTTCCTAGTACTGCCCCCTCCTTGTTGAGAGCACCCCACCCCCTTAGCAGGGATTCTGGAAAGAACCAAGGGGCCTAGAGAGGGTCAGGCCCGTGGGGAGGAAACACACATTTCTTACGCCTGTAGACTTTGCCAAGATCTCCAGAAGCAGCCGACTTGGGTACAAGGGCGGGTGCTTTCCTGTGGGAAAATGTGGGGTGTTTCCACTTATAGCCCGATAATTGGGCCCAGCGAGGTCCATAGCACAGATGACATCATTTTGTTTAGCTGACCTTTGGGGCTTAGGGACCCTCTGGGAAAGTGGTAGGGGTAGGAAGGGCCAGAGGGCAGAGGCTCTGGAAGGGACCACAGTTAAAAACAGGAACGAGTTTTGGGTGGGTGTGGACTGTGGCCGGAGCAATTGAAGCAGGCTAGCCCAGGGAACAAAGTACACATCAGAGTCAAGATGGGTAGCAGGGACCAGGCCTGGAGGCAGAACTGGGTTGAAAGAATGAACGGGCAAAGGAAGGGAAGTGAACAGACAGGATTCAGGGTTCCTGGGAGCCGCTGAGCCCAGAGGAGGGCTGTGCAACTTGGCACTGGATGCAGTTCAAGAACCAGTTGTCATTCATCACTTTTGTCACATGTCACATCTTCAGCTAAGATGGGGCTACTCTCTTCACCTAAGACTGCAGGCACCAGGCACTGTCAACTTCCAGCCCACCCTTGCTAACAAACCCTGCTTTAACTGGGGTGGCAGTACAGGCAGCTGGGACATCTGTGTGCCTAGCTTCCCTCACAGCTGGGAGCCGGGGGTTTGCCTAGCTGACACAGCCTTAGGTCCCTTCCATGGAAAATGACTACAGTCTCTTTGAGGGGCTGGGATACCTCTCCTAGGGTATGTGCCACAAGCAGTGAGTGCCCTGGACATGACCGACTTCTGCCATGTTCTAAGTCTGTCCCTGACAAGGCCACCTGCAGTTGCTTCCAACCGCACAGGGCCGTCTCTGCTGCCTCAGATTCTGCAAACCCTCCACCCCTTCCCCAGCCCTCCCAGCAGTTCTTCCCAGGACCCTGCAATTACTAATGGCTCCCTGACACCCCCGCCAGCCTTGAAGCCAGCTGTTTGGGCTCAGATCTCAGCCTACCACTTCCGGCCCTGTGTGACTCCTCGGTGGTTGTTCCTCGGTACAGGCAGGGGAGGTCCTAAGCCCCCCACGGACACTAAAACCCACCACTGCCCAAGTCACTTATAAAGCAGCATGGCGTTTGTATGCAGCCTCCACTTTAAGCCATCTCTAGATGGCTCAGGGCAGCTACGGAGATGTGAATGAAGCTCTTCTTTGACAGTGTTGAGGGACAGCAGTGGTTTTTCAAAGTCCCCACATGTCCTGTACAGATGCACACTGACTTATTTTTGATCCAGGTTGGTTGATTCTGCAGAGGCAGAGCTGACTTATGTGGAGGGCTGGCCATGTAAAAGAGTTGGGAGAGCCGCCTCTGGCTGGCCGTTAGCGCCTGGGCCTATGTTGGGGGTCGCGGTGAGGCTTACTGCAGAGCCTGGAGCTGTTGGACCCATCACTCCTGTGAAGACAAGGGCACTTCCTAGTGTTGCCCCATATCCCTGTGAACAGTCAGTTCTATCTGGTTCCCGGCCCCTCTCAAACCTTTGTGGCTTCAGTCTGTCCTCGGCTTGGGATGCCCTCTGCTCTCTGCCAGCCTTCTTCACCCATCTCCTTCCATGTGGCACTTGAAAATGGATTATTTTTGTCTCCTTCTCTCGGAAGCTATCTTTGGCTCAGCACGTGGCCCCAGGCTTGCCCAGCCTCTGTGCCTGACCCGTCAATGTGACGGCCAGTCTCTCACAGCCCCTGTCTGAGCTCCTTAGGGACCCACACAGTATTCTTGCCCTTCCTATCCCTAAGCATCCTCAGAGACAGAGGCATCCTCAGTACCACAGATAGCAGACTAGTACTAATGTAGATGTGGTCCAGGCATCATGCTCCATGCTGCATGCTGTGCCAAATCCTATGCTCGTGGTGTCTTCTCTCAGCTGCTATGACTGCTGGGAAAGCTACTTGAAAGCATCACTTTAGATGAGCTACTAAGACCAGCTGTTTGTCCAACACGGTCTAGATGTCACCATCGGCATTTTGTGGTTGACATTATGTGGGAGACATCATCCTTAATCACAGAGTTTAACAGATATACAGAGAAAGGGGAAGGGTAACTTTGCAACCCAGCAAGTTCAGAGCTAGGTCCTCTGTGTGTAACATGGCCATTGCCATTTTAAAACCAGAGCATCTGTGATCACTCACACAAGACCCTTACAAGAACCCACCCTCTGACATTCCCTGGTGGAAGGGGAAAGGACTCATTAATCAGAAGTGTGTGGGCAGGAGGGACTCATATGGCTCTCTGCCCCCATCTCTGATAAATTAGTTGTGAAGAGTGGCTATGGGGAGACACTTTTAGGCATATAGTCAATGTGGGTTTCCACATTCTTGTGAGTGTCCCCAATTAAATTCACTGACTCATTAAGCAAGACACAAATGGAATTCTCTTTCTTTCTCTTTCTTTCTTTCTTTCTTTCTTTCTTTCTTTCTTTCTTTCTTTCTTTCTTTCTTTCTTTCTCTTTCTTCAAAACATGGTTTCTTCCTGTAGAATCTGTAGACCAGACTGGCCTTGAACTCAAAGATCCACCTGCCTCTGCCTCCTGAGTGCTGGGATTAATGACATGTACCACCACCACCTGGTTGGAATTGTCTCTTGATCTGTTGTTGGCACCTATCTGGGGCGAACAGACATTTGTTCATGTCTCCTCAGAAAAGGTCACACAACTCTATTTGCAGGCTGTGTGGTCATGCATCGTCACCTCTGTGGAGCCTATGACCTCAAAATCCAACAACACTGGACTGGATGGATACATGATGAGATTCCAAACCAGGGCCAAAGTCAAGGGATCTACTAGTAGTTGGTTTAGGAGAGTCTTCAAGACACAAGCATAATGAAGGATGGGATAGTACAATGTTTGCTACCTCTAAGAAAAGAGGGATTTAAGATTATGTTCTAAGACTCAGTGGCAAAGCACATGCTTGTGGTCTATTCCCTGCATACACATGTGCACACACACACACAGACACACACACACACACACGTCTTAATTACTATTCTATTGCTGTGAGGAGACACCGTGACTGTGGCAACTCCTAGAAAAGAAATCATTTAATTGGGGGAGTGATTACAGCTTCAGAGGTTTAGTCCATGGATCATCATGGTGGGAAGCAGACAGGCATGGTACTGAAGCAGTAGCTGAGAGCTTTACATCCTGATCTGAAGGCAGGGGAGAGAGAGAGAG
>PVIU01035077.1:0-10705 GCA_004026605.1 Ondatra zibethicus | reverse complement strand
AAAATTTTATTTCTTTAATTATGTTTTTGAATGGAAAAAATAAAACAAAACAATGTAAATAAAAAAAGATTCATGTGTCACACTTTCATTTGTCTTTTTTTATTTGCTACCAAGAGAATGTAAGCTAGTATAAATTGTCATCACAGGACATTTCCAGGCACTATTGTAATTACTTACAAAAGCTATAGTAATAAAATATGCACTTTAATTTCTACTTCATGTAGAGTTTACAAAAAGAAAACAAAACTGAAACAATGAAATGTAGAAAATAAAAAATTGCATCTATAAAAATTCAGAAGGACAAATATTGTTATCCCAGTTACCCATTTTCACTTGAAAATATAGTTCCTTGATAAGAACAGTTAGTTTCTCAAATAAGCTGATTTGTTATCAATCCATAACTACAAAATAGTAATACTGGCCCCATGAACAACTGGATTCATGGTAATGTTATTTTTATATTTGTACTTATATTTGTTTATTTGTGTGTGTGTGTGTGTGCGTGCGTGCTTGTGCTTGCATGTGTGTAGAAAATAGTACAATTTGAGTTGGGCAGGTTTTGTTTGTTTTACTCTGAGGATTTTCAGACTTTACTATGAAAAGAAACACTGAATTCTCTGGGGAATAAATTATTCTTTTTTTTCAAAACTTCCAAAGTATGGGATCCTTTTTCTAAAGAAGAATCCTCTAAAGAAAATAATCCAAGCAAAACTATCACAGGGTAGATTGTACCATTCACTGTTCAGAAACACATGCCTGTCAATTATATATCTCCTTCTCTGATTAGTCATATAAACCTGTACTTTGCTGTGAAGATTACAGTAGAATGAGTTTCAGAGCAGTAGATGAAGTGCAAGATAATCACAAGAGTGGGTGGGTTAAAGATTCATTTTATTATTACTCAAACAATATCTACCAACACTGATTTTTATTATACTATGCTCTAATTACCATTTCTAAATGAAAGTTTACTGGGAGTGATAACATTAAGACTTTTCCCACTGCAGATAACAAAGCCAAGAATACATTCAATACTGCTTTGTACATTTTTGTTTTATCCATATACATGTGTGTTCACTTGATTAACTGCACATATTCTTTATTTTACATTTCTAGAATTGATTACAGAATTTTTGGACAGTAAAATTTACTTTATCTAAAAGCCATCGGTGCCCTATTATTTTCAAAGTGAGATTTTCTCACTCTTTCTATCTCTCTCTTGTCTGCCCTCTCTGCCTCCCTCTTATGAATAGTCAAAATTTCCTGAAAATATGGACACTTTGTTATAGAGAAGGCAAGTATAATATTTATAAAGCAAAAATATTGTCAAAATAAATATATATTGTAAGGAATATGTTCAATACACAACATTTTATATTTTTATCATTTACCTCAAAGCACCAACATTTTCTGCATTATTCAATTTGGAATTAGTTGCCCTTTGCAATCTGTTCTTCCTCTGTTTAATAGAATGCCTGTCATATTTCTTTGTACTCCTAACATACATGATATAATTCTATACAATGAGTTGCATTTTCCACAGCAATAGTGGGTACATAGCAATACCTGTGCAGTGGGGATTTTCTGTCAGCTAATGATCTTTAAGAGGTTGGACAAGATTAGGGCATGACCTTTTGGGTACCTGGAGAAAACTGCGTACCCCCAGGGTTTTCTCTCTCTCTCTCTCTCTCTCTCTCTCTCTCTCTCTGTGTGTGTGTGTGTGTGTGTGTGTGTGTGTGTGTGTGTGTGGTTCCCATGCCACACAGCTGAGGTTAGACTTCTCATTCCCTTTTTGAGTTTGACCCTTATAATAAAGAAAATATAATTGGAATATCTTGGAGTTAGCCTGGGATTTTTTGACCCACGTCCTTCAAAAATTGGTGCCCAAATCATGGGGTTTGGGAACTCCTACGGCTCCACCCAGCCACCAATGGACCCTGCATGGTGCATTTGGATATTTGTGTACTAACCCTTTGGAACAAGTTTTCAGCCAGCCACCGCCAGGCCCAGCAAGGCTCCCTGCACTGCAGCTCTGCAGCAACATCTGGCCGCATTGTCATCTCAGAGCTGCTCTGGGTCTGGCTTCCTTGGTGCATGCTGCTGCCAGCAAGTGAGGAATCTCTGTGGAGCACACAGTCTTGTGACTTGCACTGAAGGAAGGCTCTGGGTTTTCTCTTTATTCTGATAACCAACTCTGAAAATGCTTTGATCACACTTATAACTGACCTTTTTTAACCATATTTTTCTAAGATACTTTTTAATTCTTTAAAACCAATTTGAACTATTCAAGGCTTGTATTTCCCCAGCCACACAACAACAGCCGAGACAACAACTGACAAGTAACAATCATTGCACCTACTCCAACTCATTACAGGTGAGATTTATAAGGTCAAATTTATGATTTATAATTTATAAGGTCAAGATGACAGATAATTTAACGATGCAAGAGTTAAACAACTTTTTTACTTATACCATGGATGGTATTATGCAAGGCTTATGTAATTTCCCTCCTACATCCCTCTATTTCATTCTAGGGATTAGTTAGCTATGTTTTTCATATTTCCTCCTTAAAAATGGTTTGATAGTACAGCCAAGCATGAGCCACTTTTAGAAATGATATAGACTGATAATGACTAGATAAGTGGGAAAGTCAGCACTCTGGAGAAGGAATCGACCAATTTGACAGAGCAAAACCCAGTCAATTGACCAATTTGACAGAACAAAACCCAGTCAATGATGGAGGATGCTGAGACATTGTCTGAGAGAATTCATGCTTCTGAATGTATTAATTGGAATCTGTTGAATGATTACAATAGATTGATGGTTAAGGTAATATGTATGCCATAAAAGTTATATTGAAGGATGAGACTTTATCTTTATTGGACAGACTTCATACCATGGAATCCTCAATGCAGGCATTAGAACAGAATGCCAGAAAGGAGAATAAGACTTTACAAAGGCAGTGGTAGAAAGATTTCAAAATATTAAGGAATTTATCGAAATTGATGAGCAGGTACAAAGACAGAATTTAGCCTCATCAGTACATTCCAAACCCTGGGATGGCTTACCAAGAGTTCTAACTGCCAATCCAGTGATCTTGGAAAGACCATCTGGCACCAAGTACCCTAAGATAGTCAAAGAATATACATGGGAACCCATACATATGAGTGATCTAAAAGAAATTAAACAAACAATAGTTTCTTATGTCTTATAGTTACTCTTTGTTAGGGAAATGGTCAAAACATGAGCTTCAAGCAATAAGGCAACCCCAAAAGATTGGCTTCAATTAATCTCATCAGTCCTAGAAGTTGGACCACAGATTCTCTGGAACTGTTATTGGAGAGAAGAGGCAAAATTTTTTAGAACAACAGGGAAAAGCGAAAGGACTTGAGATTTCCCAAGATGAAATTCTTGGCGAGGGACATTTCTCTGATCCTCAGGACGAGGCTCTTTATGATGAACACACCCTGTCCCTATGTAGCACAGCAGGCTTAAATGTTTGGGCAGGATTTAGGAACTAGGAAAGCAAAATGAATCATATATTAGGGTCAAACATGCTCAGAGAGAACCCTTTAGTGACTTTTTACAAAGATTAACTAAGGCTGTAAAAATTGGAGTTACAGACCCTCAAGCTAGACTTGCACTATTGAATATTTGGCTTTGGAAATGCCAACTTGGAATGCAAAAAGATGTCTGGGCCTTTAAAGGTCAGATAAGCACAAATAGATGAATGGATCTTGCATACAATGAATGTTGAGACATTTGACTATACTGAAGCATGGGTAGGAGAAGCAATTTCCAATGGTGTGAGGTTACACTAAAATTTCAAATGTTTTAATTGTGGCAGAATAGGACATCTGAGAAAGGATCATAGACAAGAAATTCCTAGGAATATTATCTCTTCTAGGAATGAGAAGAATATGAAGACTTATCCTTCGGGTGTATGTAGGAGGTATGGCAAAGGCTGACATTGGACCAATGAATGTAGGTTGACAAAAGGCAGAAAGGGCAAACCAATACCATCTGGAAACTCCTTGGGGGGCCTTTCACAGGCCCCCATGTCACATGTGGTCTAATCATTTCCAGTTACTGTGGAGAACATGTATCACGAGGAAAAATTAAAATTCCAGTGCCTACTGTAAAAAACCATACTGGTCTGGATGACAGAATAGGCATGGAGGATGAATAAAAAACTCCAGTAGGAAATAGAAAACATATATTCTAGCAGACTTCTATAAATAATCAAAGACAAAAGATAAGAGTGTGTATAAATGGCATTGTAATTGAGGGCTTGATAGACAGGATGCAGATGTAAGTACCATTACTCTAGAATCTTGGCATCCAAGTTGGCCTCCTCAAGAGGCAGATAGTCAGTTGCTAGGAAATTAATCCCTGTCTCGTGTGAAACAAAGCATGAGATTGTTTGACTGTGTAGGTCCTGAAGGACAGAAAGGAAGCCTGAGTCCATATGTAACTAATATTGCAGTGAATTTATGGGGTCATGATTTATTGCAGCAATGGAATACCAAGATTAACATTCCTGCAGTCACAAAAACTTATATTTCTGGGGAAGATATTATAAGGTATTATAGACAATGGTCACCAGCCACTCAGTCTGTACAAGAACACAAAGCAACTAAAAAATCTTCAGAGGTATTAATGGCCCTGCCTTTAAAATGGTTAACTGAGAAAACAATATGGATTAACAATGGCCTTTAACAGAGAAGCTGCAGGCTTTGGAACAGCTGGTACAGAAGCAACTAGTTTCTCACTATATTGAGGAATCTATCAGTTCTTAGAATTCTCATATATTAGCTGTTAAAACGAAATCTGGAAAATGGAGAATGGTGACAGGTCTTAGAGCTGTCAACAAGTTTATTCAACCTATGGGCCCTCTGCAATCTGGAATTCCTCTGCTTTCTCAATTACCAAAAGGATGGCCTCTCATAGTTATTGATTTAAAGTATTGTTTCTTCACCATACCTTTACAAGAAAAGGAAAGAAAAAATTTGCCTTCACAGTGTATACTATAATAATTCTCAGCCTACTAGGAGACACCAATCGACTATCCTCCCACATGGAATGCTCAATAGACCTACTCTGTGCCAATAATTTGTCAGTCAGCCATTGGAAATAATATATAAGCAATTTTCTAAGTCTATAATCTACCATTACATGGATGACATTTTGTTATCTGATTCAAATGCAGATACTTTAGAAAGAATGTTTGAAGAAATAAGAATGTTTTGCCTAAATGGGCATTACAAATTGCTCCTGAAAATATTCAAAGAGAAGATTCTGTCAGTTACCTATGTTACAAATTAGCTTTACAGTAAATTAGAACACAAAAGGTACAAATTAGGAGAGACTGATTGCAGACTCTTAATGACTTTCAAAGATTGTTACGAGATATTTTCAGTCTATGACTGGCTGTTGGGATAACAGCTCATCTAAAAGTTCATTGAAACAAAACCTTAGATGGTGACAAGGCTTAAATAGTCCCAAAAATTAACAGCTGAAGCAGAAAAAGAATTGATTATTGTTGAGTAGAAATTTCAGGATCACATGTGGATAGGGTGAATCCACATCTTAGTTGTAGTCTACTCATATTGCCTTCCAGAATTTCCTCTATAAGAATTTTAAAGAAGAGAAGAGATATTATTTCAGAATGGATCTTTTTATTTACCACATGAAACAAATAAAAAATTGAAAACATATGTGGAAAAAGGCTCTGAATTAATTATAAAAAAAATTGAGACTTTGTTAGTTAGCAGGCATAGACCTAGCAGAGATTATAGTGCCACTTACTACTGATGAAATTTTAAAAAATATGGGAAGACAATGAACCATGGCAATGAGCTTCTGCTAATATTTTTGAAGAAATTAGTAGCAATTACACAAAAAGCGATAGACTTAACCTTATAAAGAGAACTACTTGAATTCTTCCCTGAATTGTATGTGATGCACCGATAACTGGAGCCTGTACATTTTATACTGATGCAAATTAATCAGGAAAAGCAGGTTACAAATCAGAAGAATTAAGTAAAGTGGAACAAAGCCCTTATAATTCTTTCCAGAAGCAGAGTTATATGCTGTTCTCATTGTAATAAGGGGTTTTAAAGAATATCTCAATATAGTTACTGATTCACAGTATGCACAAAGAGTTATCTTGCATATTGAAACTGCTAAATTTATACCAGATGATACAGAATTGACTTCATTATTCATTCAGCTTCAAGACATAATTAGGAATAGGTTTTGTCCAATATATATAACATACATCTGATCCCATACGGGTCTACCAGGTACTCTAGCACAAGATAATGAAGAAATTGATTGATTATTGATTGGAAGTGTGCTGAAAGTCGCAGAATTTATTGAAAAGCAAAGGTTTAAAGAAAGAGTTGCCTATTGCATGGCAACAAACTAATGAAATTATAAAAAGATGTCCTAATTGCTCTTTCTACAACTAATACCATTACCTGCAGGTAGTAACCCAAAGGATACTCAAAGAAATGAGATCTGTTAGATGGATGTGTTCCATTTTACAGAATTTGGAAAATTAAAATATGTGAACCACACCATAGATACAGATATTACTTCACACAAGGAAAAGAACCATAAAGGGATGAGAATGAAAACTTGGTACAACAAGACTTGATCAGTCAGATTGGATCATAATTTCTAGAGAGTGCTATACTGTGGACTAACTCTCTTACACATTTAAACATAGCCAAACTTTGGGAAAAATATTCAACATGACAAGTACCATAAAAATGCTTTAGAGATGGCCATATCAATATTCCCTTTCAAAATAAAAAATCACCTTTGACTTTTACCATAAGAATGAGCCTTATTGGCTGAAAAACAGAGATCAGGGCTAAAATCTAGATGAAGGTTTATAAATAAGCATAACAATAAATTCTATAGATTGAGGATGCACAGTTCATGGGTCTTCATTTATTAAGATGAGTTTCCAGTCACTGAGAAACAAAGCCCAGGTGTAGGACCTACAAAATTATTGGGATTTGGTGGGAATTCAAATGGAGACTGTCTCTTAATAGTGTAGCAAAGGATAGCCAGGTTTTCTTGATTATTTTCACCCCAACATTTGGGGGGGTAACAAGGCATCATATTCCCTTAGACTGAGAAAAGCAGAGGCCTGTGTGATTAACAGTCCAGGTTTCTCCAGTGAGCACTCTAAACTATACTTCCTAGACTGATTGACCCATCTTACTAAGCACACCTTTCAGCTTTCTCTTTTCCGGTTGCTTGAATTCAATTAAACTCAATGAGCATGTGTTCCAAGTAAATAAATAAGCTGGCATTAGTAGACCAAACTTAAAACATAGAGTTGATTCAGCCAAGCAAATTATATTAACATTTTACCTAATTTCAAAGGTTAAAGTACAAATTCAATATGAGATTGTTTTCATAGTTAATGAAAACAAGAATGTAGCTAGGGAATGTTTTCATTTATCATAGTTTCATTTGTAAAGACATAATGCTACATAGTCATTGAACAATTTCACACTGAGTTTTGTATGCTTATGCAATAATCTTTTATAAGTTCTGAACAAAATAAAGAGTGGGGGCTGGAGCGTTGACTCAGTGGTTATGAGTACTTCTTTCTCTTAGAGAGGACCTTGCTTTTAGCCCCAGTAACCACTTTGCCACCCACAATTTTCTGTAACTCCTCTGACCTTTGTGGGCACAAGGCACACATATGGTACACATACATGCATAGAAGTAAAACACTAACACATATGAACAAAGAAATAAACTAGAACACTTAAAGAAATATAAGGGATTATCACAGTAATAGTTATCTCAGAAAACTATACTAAAGGAATAGCATCTTATGGAACCGCCCTCTCCTGTTATAGAGGTTATTTGATTCATTTTCATACAAAGAAGTTACTGATCTATAATAAAATAAAATTTCTACTTTATGTTTTGTGAAGCTTGGTTTCTTCTATCATTTTCTTTGTTTTTAAGACATTAATCTTTTGAAAATATTTTGGGGCAATGTTTTTAATCCATTTAATATCCATTCTAGGTCTTTGCTTTGTACTTAGTAAGAGGGATATTGCAAAACCATCTTTTAACATGTTATTTTGAACTGATAAAAATGTAACTTTGATAGCATATAAGTAAACTTTTATTTTACTTGCTTATCTGTATTTTATATTCCTTGGGTACACAATATTAATCCCTAATCCTGAATCCATTGCATTTTGTAGTTATGTCAGTGATGAGACAAGTTTAGCCTGAGGACTTAGAAAGTAGTCACCTTTCTATATCTCAGTAAACAAATGAGATATTTGTAATTCCAGTAAACAAATGAGATATTTGTAATTCATATATTTATGCCAATGTGTCATCATCTGCTGTGAAAAAGTAATAAGAGAGAAATCTTAGAAGGTCAGTTATTCAGAAATTTTAGACCATTAAGACATCTCTGTAATGCAATCAGTCATAAAAGGGTTGGCATGATTTTTTTTCTGAAAAGTCAAAGGATTACTTGGATTCTTTTTTTCAAAACTCTAAGCTGAAAAATAGAGCCAAGAAATGCAGCAACCTTCTGTGATTAAGTAATTAACCAAGCACAACCTCTGGACAGGAATTATTGGCTTTGATCATTAAAGAACATTGTTGAGGGAGTCAATAATAAAAATAGAGATAAAATATAGAAAGGGATTTCTTGAAATAGCTATTCAAAAAAGCATATTTTGCAACTCATAATACTTAGTACGAAATGAAAATTACATGAGTAACAGTGATTTTCTTATCTTTTCTATGATTTGTAATAGGTGATATTTACCATAGTGCTACCAATATGAATCTCATACTGATGTACCTCTTAAATTTATTTCATTTCCTCTAGAGATCTCTATTATAAAGAAGGAAGAAAGTAAAATGTTTTGTTATATTTCTCTCAAATACAGTAATCTGTTTTCTAGTGTAAGAAAGAGGAATATGTTATATTCTAGAAATTATTATTAGACTACCCTAACAGAAGGAATGAATTTATAGTAGAATTGGTTCATAATACTGGCATAGCTTATCTAATAATTTACACCAAAAGTTTTGTTTTCTATCAGAGAAAAAATATTTTGCATTCATTCAGGGAGGAAATTAGTCTTCTGAATATGCATGGTGGAAAAATTTAGGAACTTACAGGAAATCATTGAAATTGGACATTTCTGAATGTTTTGGTTCACTCCTGTAACCTCGTTATGGTAGTTTGAGTTAATTGGTTCTTATAATCTCAAAGGGAGTGGCGCTATTAAAATGTATGGCTTTGTTAGAGTGGGTATGGCCTTGTTGGAGGAAATGTGTGACTATGCTTGCAGGTTTTGAGGTCTCTTTTCCTTAATTTTCACTCAGTGTGACATTCAGTTGACTTCCTGCTGCTTGCAAGATGTAAAACTCTCAGGTACTTCTCCAACATCATGTCTGCCTGCATTCAGCTATGCTCCATCCTATTATAATAGACTGATCCTCTGACTCTTTAAGTGAATCAAACCAATTAAATGTTTTCATTTGTAAGAGATTCCATGGTCATGATACAATAGATACCCTAAGTAAGACAGAAGTTGGTGCCAGGGACTGAGATCCATCTGTGATAAGCTGGGCCATGTTTTTGCTTGGAATAATGTGGACTTTGGTACTTTGGGTAAAGAATGTAAAGGAACACTTTAAGTGTTGCTTAATGGGGCATTCTAGTAGAAGCATGGAAGATAGTGGTGCTGAATATGATTTGCTGACGTGTGGGAGTCTTCCTTAAGAGGTTTTAGAGGAGAATATTAACATGTTATCTAGAAATCATTCTTGTGACATTTTAGTGAACAATGTGGATGTCTTTTGTACTTGTCTGAAGAGTATGCTTATGGCTAAAGTGAAGAGTTTCAGATTAATTCCATTGGCATAAGAAATCTCAAAACAGCCTAATATAGACTGGTTATTAGCAGTAATTATAATGGAGATACATAAAGAAAAGGAGAAAGATGAGGAGGATAAATTACATAATGTAAAATTTAAGGATAAAAAACACTATAATATGGAGTGAAATTAAGTCCTGTGTTCTAGGAGATGAACAAAATAAGAAATGGAATAAAGGGGGTGGTGGTCTCAGGGAAAGATCCCACAGAACTTAATTTCCAATTTGTGAAACAATAAAAGAATAATTTAGAGCCCTGTGTTGCGGGCATAGTTTTAATCCCAGCACTGGGAATGCAGAGACTGGTGGATCACTGAGTTTGAGGCAAGCCTAGGTTACAGATCCAATTTCAGGACAGCCAAGCTTAGGCAGTGAATGACAGAAATCTGGTGCACATGTACAAGGGGGACATTTCACAGCCTCACTCAGCTTCTGTCAAACAATCCTTTGTTTTTTTTTTGTTTTTTTTTTTTCATATATAATTTTCTTAGCTTGTTCCCAAGTAATAGATTTTTTTCTTTAAGCTCCTATTTTTTTTCTTTTTTTTTTTTATTTTTTTTCCATACATTGTTTTGTTTTATTTTTTCCATTCAAGAACATAATTAAAGATAAAAAAAATTTTTTTCCTTTCTTCCCCTTCTCCCGGTCCCCTCCCACTACCCCCCACCCCTCCTCCCTCCCCCTTCTTCCTTGAAAGAGGGCATGGTGCCCTGACCTGTTGGAAGTCCAAGGCCCACCCCCATCCCTCCTGGCCTAGGAAGG
>PVIU01035076.1:0-10707 GCA_004026605.1 Ondatra zibethicus | reverse complement strand
CATTACCTGTTTGATTGCTTTTTCTTGGTTTTCTAGGGTATCTTTGAGGAATTTATTCATTTCTTCTAACTTCTTGTTAGTTTTCTCATCCTTTTCTTTAAAGGAGTTTTTACCTCTTCTTTAAAGGTCTCTATCACTTTCATAATGTTACATTTAAAGTCGATTTCTTCTACTTCTTCTGGGTTAGGTTGCTCAGGTCTTCCTGTTGCATACTTGCTGTATTCTAGTGTTATCATGTTGCTTTTAAGGTTGCTTGAGGAATTCTTGGATTGGTGCCTGCCCATCTCTTCCTTCGAATGTGGTCAGGAGAGTCTCATTGGCTTGGTCCCTCTGCCTGGGTATATCCGCCAGCACTGAAACAGGACCCCTTGCTGGCCCAGGACCTCGCAGTCAAAAGGGCAGGCTTGGTAAAAGGTACCTGCTGTTCTCCACTCCGCTCTGTGGGACAAGGGGACCCCTGTAGCCCTGAGCTCACCCTTCCCTCCAAACCTGATTTTTCTTAACTCAGAATGAATCCATAACCTCTCATTTTCTGTGGAAACAAAAGAAAACCTCTTCTCCAAAGTAACATACCCTATGACTTAGATTTTGAAGTCAAGGTATTTTCAAAATACCTATCTTAGATTAATTGAGTATCATTTATAAACAAATATATTTTAGCAGCTGTTGCTTCCTCCTTAGCATTCGAACAATTCAAAGAAAACATAATAACATACAGTATCAAGATTCTCTCTGTAATTTTCATCGTTACTTGGCTTTATTTTAACCTCTATTTCTTTTATTTTTACTTTGGCTTTTTGAGACAGGTTCTCTGTGTATCTTTGGCTGTCCTAGAACTCCCTCTGTAGACCATGCTGTTTTTGAACTCACGGAGATCCACCTACCTCTGCTTCCCACGTGCTGAGATTAAAGTTGTGTGCCACCACACCTTGAATTCACAGGGGTCTGTCTGCCTATGCCTCCCAAGCTTTGGGATGAAAGGCATGCGCCACTACACCTTGAACTTGCAGAGGTCTCTCTGCCTCCCAAGCATTGGGATTAAAGGCATGTG
This sequence comes from Ondatra zibethicus, assembly GCA_004026605.1. Classification (NCBI taxonomy): domain Eukaryota; kingdom Metazoa; phylum Chordata; class Mammalia; order Rodentia; family Cricetidae; genus Ondatra; species Ondatra zibethicus. The sequence goes on along the minus strand of PVIU01035076.1, from coordinate 9,656 downwards.
CTACCATGCTTTGAACAGAGTTCTGCCTGCCTCTGTCTACCAAGTGTTGGGATTAAAAGTGTATACCCCCACACCCAACTACTCTCTTTTTTTCTTTTTTATTTAAAGAACTTTAACCTTTAGCCTGCTATATTTTTAATTAACTGTAAACCATTTACAGGTTTTCTTCAGCTTTGACTCTCTCTTTACTGTATATCTCTTTTTTCTAACCACATGAGTCTTTAATTTGCTAAGCAATATGGGTAGGATTAAAGCCATGACTTTGATGGCTGGATTCAGTGCATTCCTTAGCTTTCTGAGATTCCAGCCTCACTGCAGAGGTACCGGCTGTTGCCAGGTTTATTGCCATAACTCTATGGCATTTCAAGGTTCCTGCCAGCAAGCAAGCTGCAGCAGTGTGCTCACAAACCACACTCAAGTGCTCCATAGTCATATCGCCTGCCTAAAAGAGTCAGAGTTTGCCCTGGCAGGATGGCCCAGAAAGCCTGCATTTTAAAACAGCACAACATTTTTCCTGCGATGTCTGAAATCCAAAAAGCATGTGGTCAGCTTTTCATCAACACCATTTAAGTGTCTCGTAGCAGGAACTCTTAAAGAGTTTCAGGGTTTTGCAGCTAAAGCTGAGTCAGGAAGCCTCTCTTAAATGAGAGCGCTTGCCTCTCGCAAGCAGAGCAGATCTGAGGAATTGCTGCTACCAAGAAGCCATGCTTTACTCTATTCTTTTCTGTGTAGAATTACTTCCCAAGCTCTCAGATTTTATGTGGATGCAGTTGTCCACATGGGTGCCATTCTATTGTTAGGATATAATATCCATAATAGTTTTATAATCATTTAAAGAGGATATTTAATACCTTTCAAAATGTTTGCAGAATTATCCACTTCTGAGTGATATTTCCACTAAAATTTTGTCTAGTTCTAAAATATATGGCAAATATATTATTTTTCTCTTGAAAATAAAGTATATTAAGAAATTACTACCAGAAAATTACCTAACAAAATCACAAGTCCTGCTAAGTGAAGTACAAACTGGCAATTATTGAAAACCCCTTCAGTTAAATTAAGGAACTCAGGAATGAGTTCTCATTTTAATAAAAATGCACGTTTCAAACAAGATAAGAAAAACTCAGCCTCTGAAACTGTGTAGCAGAGGGCTCCTGCTTCTTCCCATCTGGTAAGGTTTCATTAACAAGCACCATCTGTAAAGAGGATGTATATATTAGAAAAATGACTTTCTTTTTAGCATTGTTACATTCTTCATAAAACCCGAGCAGACTTTTTTGTTGTTGCTACAGAAATGTGCACAAAGTCTGGCTTTCAAAAATAACTGATAATTAAAAACTGTGACTGAAATATCTCAGTCTCTTAACATAAAGTCCAGAAGTTTCATACCACCCATACAACCTTAAGAAAAAGACCAAATTACTCTAAGTACATAGATATGCATAACCAGGCTAGCCAGGACTAGAATGCCCAAAGCTATTTGTTTTAGAGAATTCCCTCTCCCAGTTCTACTCTCTCCTAGCACTCACTCTTTTTGGTTGGTTTTATTTGTTCCTTACCTATCTTTTCAAGACATGGGGGTGTTTCTTACAAAAAAATGCATTAATGTTCAGGTCAACTCGTGTTCAATCAAATCAAAAGAAGCTGGTTGGTTGAGATGACAACCAACTAGATGTTCTCATTCTTTATTGTGCTATGTTTAGGATTTGATTTTATGTAGTTAATATACATCTACACCATAGTGACCACTTTTTAATATTGGGTTGAAATATACTGTTTTTAACTAACAGCCATTTGTCTTCAGAGTATACTTTGCCATTTATTTAGTGCAAATTCAGTTCTCAATTTCAGGAGAATAGTGATGTAAAACATCTTTCATATATTTTCTTGAATGCTAAACAGATATTTTGAAGACAATTGTAGTCATATTATTTTATAACTAAAATATTTAATTACAAATAAGATTAAAATATTAATGTCTTACTAAATCAAAAACTTTTTCCCTTTTTTACACAGAACTTGCTCTTCTATATCTTAAACCAGTTCTTGTTGGAATATATTCACATACATGCAAAGTACCTAGAAGATAGAAAAATCCATACATTTCCTATTATCTTAGTCACTCATCAAAAGCACCTGATCAATCTACCCACAGAGCCAAGCTCCCTAAAGGAACTGAAAGAACTATTACTTACTCTCAGCACAGAAATAAGAGAAAAGTTGGCTTACGGTACAATTCCCCTGATATCACAACCTTGTCATTTGAAAGTAAGCAAGGGAAGGCATGAGAAAATGAACTCTCGTAAAGAGCCCTGTACATGCAGTTCTAACTTGTTGCTTTCTGTTTTGTTGTGCCCACTATGGTCACCATTTAATTATAACTGGGGATAAGCCAAAGCGAAGAAGAGACCTGGTCAGTTGTCCTCATTAACTTAGACCATGAAAGCCCAAATATGAGTCAAAGCTATCCTCTACACAAAGGATGCATTTTCACTGTGTTTTTCATATTCAACCTCTTGGGGTCCAGTGCCCGTTCATAAACTACCTCTCTGGACCCGCGTGGAGGTGTGGAAATAATTGAGACACAGTTCACACAGCAATATCAGAAGGGAGTCTCAGGGTTCATCCAGATCCTGAAGATCACCCGCGTTTATTTTCCAAACATCTTTTATCCCCCAAGTTAAACTGAGGGGGAAGTTCATTCTGTTTCTGGGGTAGTAAGAATAAAGTCATGTCCAGAGCTCTGTCACTGGCTTAGAACTGACACCTCTTCCCAGGCGATCTCCATAATTACAAAGAAAGGAGCAGCACAACATCAGCATATCCTGAGCTCCTGAGACAGCCAATCTGAAGTTGCTTTTAGCAACTCTGTTGCTATTTTGGCTTGAGAGGCTGGCTGCTAAAACAATGCAGAAATACGTGGCCTGTATAATATTGCCCCACATCAACCATGTTCAGTTAAATTGACCTCCCAATTTTACCCAAGAGAGGAATTGTAAAATAGCTACCAGAAACCAGAAAACAAATGCTACAAAATAAATAAATAATAAGTAAACAAAATGTCTCATATTATATTTAATTACCTATGTGTATATTCACATGTAAAGAAAATAGTGTTGAAGTCAGAAAACAACATGTAGGATTTGGTTCTCTGTCCACCATACGAGCTGTAGATGTTAGCCTTAGATAATGATTCTCTATAAAAAGCCACCTTAGATGTGTCTTTTCACTGACTCTATATTTTGTGTTTTGTATAATAAAATATTACATAATAGCCCTTTACTGAATATCTTTCCAACTCTATTTCATTCCTTACTTCAATTCTGAATGATAAGTATAATTCTGACATGATTATATATATATATATATATATATATATATATATATATAGCCTAAATAACCATTTTTTTTCTAAATCTTAAGGAAATGTTTTTTTTTTTTACGTGTTTGTTGTTGTTGTTGTTTCCCAAAACACGGTTTCTGTGTAACTTTGGAGCCCGTCCTGGAACTAGCTCTTTTTTTATTTCTTTTTTTTATTGTTTTTATTAAGCTATATATTTTTCTCTACTCCCTACCCTTCTTCTCCCCTCCCCTTCTGCCCTCTGCCATGCTCACCATTCCCAATTTACTCAGGAGATGTTGTCTTTTCCTACTTCCCATGTAGATTAGATCCATGTATGTCTCTCTGTATTGTCTAGGTTCTCTGGGATTATAAATTGTGGCTGCTTTTCTTTGCTTTATGTCTAAAGGCCACTTATGAGTGAGTACATATGATATTTGTCTTTCTGGGTCTGGGTTACTTTACTCAATATGATGTTTTCTGAATCCATCCATTTGCCTGCAAATTTGAAGATGTCAATTTTTTTTCTGCTGTGTAGTACACCATTGTGTAAATGTACCACATTTTCCTTATCCATTCTTCAGTCAAGGGGCATTTAGGTTGTTTCCAGGTTCTGGTTATGACAAACAATGCTGTTATGAACATAATTGAGCACATGTACTTGTGGTACGATGGAGCATCCTTTGGGTATATACCCAGAAGAGGTATTGCTGGGTCTTGATCTTGAGGTAGATTGTTTTCTAATTTTCTGAGAACATGCCGTACTGACATCAAAGGGGCTGTACAAGTCTGCACCCCCACCAGCAATGCAGTAGTATTCACTTTACCCAACATCCTCACCAGCATAAGTTGTCATCAGTGTTTTTGATCTTGGCCATTCTTACAGGTATAAGATAGAGTATCAGAGTTGTTTTGATTTGCATTTCTCTGATGGCTAAGCATGTTGAAAATTTCTTTAAGTGTCTTTCAGCAATTTTAGATTTCTCTGTTGAGAGTTCTCTGTTTAGGTCTGTACCCCATTTTTTATTGGATTATATGTTCTTTTGATGATAAATTTCTTGAATTCTTTGTATATTTTGGAGATCAGACCTCAGTCTGATGTGGGGTTTGTGAAGATCTTTTCATACTCTGTAAGCTGTTGTTTTGTCTTGTTGACCTTGTCCTTTGCTTTACAGAAGCTCCTCAATTTTAGAAGGTCCCAATTATGAATTGTTTCTCTCTGTGTCTGTGCTACTGGAGTTATATTTAGGAAGTGGTCTCCTGTGCCAATGCATTCAATTATACTTCCCACTTTTTCGTCTATGAGGTTCAGTGTGATTGGCTTTATGTTGAGGTCTTTGATCCATTTGGACTTGAGTTTTGTGCATGATGATAGATATGGATCTATTTTCATTCTTCTACACTTTGATATCCAGTTATGCCAGCACCATGTGTTGAATATGCTTTATTTTTTCTATGTTACAAAGAGCAGGGCCCCTTGTTTGTCCTGGCTGCCCGGCTAGCTTATACCCAAAATAACCACACAGAAACTGTATTCATTAAAACACTGCTTGGCCATTAGCTCTAACTTCTTATTGGCTAAATCTTATATCTTAATTTAACCCATTTCTATTGATCTTTGTATCACCACATGACTGTGGCTTTTTGGGAAGATTCTAACCAGCGTCTCCATCTCAGGCAGGAGATCCATGGCATCTCTCACTCTGCCCTTCTTCCCAGCATTAAGTTCGGTCTTTTCCACCTACCTATGTTCTGCCCTATCAGGCCCAAAGCAGTTTCTTTATTCATTAAAGAATGAGAACAAAACATGAACAGAAGAACATCTTACACCATTTCTATTTGATATTTTTTGCTTCTTTTTCAAAAATTAAGTGTTTGTAGGTGTGTGGATTGATATCTGGGTTTTTGATTCATTTACATTGGTCCTCTTGTCTGTTTTTATGACAATATCAGGCTGTTTTCAGTACTGTAGCTCTGTAGTAGAGTTTGAAGTCAGGGATTGTGATGCCTCTAGAAGTACCTTTACTGTACAGGATTGTTTTGATTTTTTGTTCTTCCATATGAAGTTGAGTACTGTTCTTTTGATGTCTGTGAAAAGTTTTGCTGGGCATTGCATTGAACCTGTAGATTGTTTTTGGTAGGATTGCCATTTTTACTATGTTAATTCTCCCTAACCAAGAACATGGGAGATCTTTCAATTTTCTGTTGTCTTCTTTCTTCAAAGATTTAAAGTTCTTGTCATGCAGGTCTTCCACTTGTTTGACTCAAGTTACTCCAAGAAATTTCATGCTATATGGAGCTAATTGTGAAGAGTGATGCCTCTCTGATTTCTTTCTCAGCCCATTTATCATCTGTGTAAAGAAGGGCTACTGATTTCTTTTGAGTTAATCTTGTATCCTGCTATATTACTGAAAGTGTTTATGAGTTGTAGAAGCTGCTTGGTAGAATTATTGGGCTTCCTTATGTAAACTATCATATCATCAGCAAATAGTGAGAGTTTTACTTCTTCTCTGATTTGCATTCCCTTGATCTCCTTGTGTTGTCTTATTGCTCTAGCAAGAAATTAAGAACTGTATTGAATAGATATGGAGAGAGTAGACAACCTTGTCTTGTTCCTGATTTCAATGGGATTGCTTTTAGTTTCTCTCCAATTAGTGTGATGTTGGCTGTTGGTTTGCTGTATATTGCCTTTTTTATGTTTAGGTATGTTCCTTGTATCCCTGCTCTCTCCAAGACATTTATCATAAAGGGATATTGGATTTTGTAGAAAGTTTTTTTTGGTTTGTATTTTTCATTTTTTTTATATGGTGGATTAGATTGACAGATTTTCGTGTGTTGAACCATACCTATATCTCTGGGATGAAGCCGACTTGATCATGGTGAATGACTTTTGTGATGTGTTCTTGGATTCAGTTTGTCAGTATTTTATTGAGTATTTTTGCATCAATGTTCATGAGTGAGATTGGTCTGTAATTCTCTTTTTTAGCAATGTCTTTGCATGGTTTGGGTATCAGAGTAATTCAGTCTTTTAAAAATTTTTGGCAGTGATACTACTCTTTTTTGTGTGGAACAATTTGAGGAATATTGGTATTATTTCTTATAATTTGCTTATCTGGTTTTGATTTAATTTTGGTAAGTGATATTTATCTAGAAAATTGTCTATTTCCTTTAAGCTTTCCAATTTTGTGGAATATGGGTTTTTGAAATATGACCTAATGATTATCTGGATTTCCTCCATGTCTGTTGTTATGTCCCCGTTTTCATTTCTGATTTTGTTAACTTGAATATTCTTTCTCTGCTTTTTGGTTAGTTTAGATGAAGGTTTGTCTCTTTTGTTGATTTTCTCAAAGACCCAACTCTTTATCTCATTGATTCCTTGTATTGTTTTCTTTGTTTCTATTTTGGTGATTTCAGATCTCAATTTGAATATTTCCTGCCATCTAGTCCTCCTGGATGAGTTTGTTTCTTTTTGTTCTAGAGTTTTCAGGTGTTCTGTTAACTCACTAGCATGGTATTATTCCAGCTTCTTTATGTAGGCATTTAGTGTTATGAAGTTTCCTCTTAACACTGCTTTCATTGTGTCCCATAAATTTGGGTATATTGCATGGTTATTTGCATTGAATCTTAGGAAGGCTTTAGCTTCTTCCTTTATATCTTCATTGATCCATTGGTGATTCAAGTGAGCATTGTTTAATTTCCATGTGTTTGTGGACTTTCTGAAATTATTGTTGCTGTCGAATTCTAATTTTAAGCTGTGGTGATCTGGTAAGACACATGGGGTTATTCAATTTTTTTTGTATCTGTTGAAGTTTGCTTTGTTACCGAGTATGTGGTCAATTTTTGAGAAAGTTCCATGAGGTGCTAAGAAGAAGGTATATTCTTTTATGTTTGAATGGAATGTTCTATAGCTATCTGTTAAGTCCATTTGAGTCATAACATCTATTTGTTCCCTTATTTCTCTGTTAATTTTCTGTCTGACAGACTTGTCCAGTGGTGAGAGTGGGGTATTGAAGTCTCCCACTTTTAGATTGTGGGGTTTAATGTGTGATTTAGTCATTAGAAGTGTTTATTTTACATATGATGGTGCCCTTGTATTAGGGACATAGATGTTCAGTACTGAGATTTCTTCTTGATAGACTTTTGTTGTGACAAATAAGAAATGTCCCTCTTTGTCTCTTTTGATTGATTTTTAGCTTAATGTCTATTTTGTTAGATATTAGGATAGCTACACCAGCTTGTTTCTTAGGCCCATTTGATTGGAAAATTTTTTCCCAACCATTTACTCTAAGGCAGTGTCGGTCTTTGAGGTTGAGATGTGTTTCTTGTATGCAGCAGGAAGGATTCTGTTTTTGTATTCAATCTGTTAGCCTGTGTTCTTTTATAGGTGAGTTGAGTCCATTTATATTAAGGGATATTAATGACCAATGATTGCTAGTTCCTGTTATTTTTTGTTGTTAGTGATGTTATTATGTGTGTGTTTTTCCCCTCAGTGGGATTTGATGCTGTGAGATCATCTATTATCTGTGTTTCTGTGGATGTAGCCAACTTCCTTGAGTTGAGTTTACCTTCCAATACTTTGTACAGCACTGCTTTTGCAGCTAGTTATTGGTCAAATCTGGTTCTGTCTTGGAATATCTTGTTTTGTCATTCTATGGGGATTGAAAGTTTTGCTGGGTATAGTAGTGTAGGCTGTCATCCGTGGTCTCTTAATGTCTACATAACACTTGTTCAGAACATTCTGGCTTTCACTCTTTCCATTGAGAAGTCATGTGAAATTCTAATAGATCTGCCTTTATATGTTACTTGACCTTATTCCTTTTGCAGCTCTTACTAGTATTTCTTTATTCTAAATGTTTAGTGTTTTGATTATTTTGTGGCAAGGGGACTTTTTTTTTTAATCCAGTCTATTTGGTGTTCTGTAAACTTCTTGTATCTTCATATGCATATCTTTTTTTTTTTAGGTTGGGAAAATTTTCTTCTATGATTTTGTTGAATATATTTTCCATGATTTTGAGCTGGACATTTTCTCCTTCTATCTCTAAAATTCTTAGGTTTACTCTTTTTATGATGTTCCATATTTCCTGGATTTTTGTGTTAAGCTTTTGTTAGATTTAATGTTTTCTTTGACTGATGAGTCTATTTCCTCTATTGTACCTTCAGCCCTTGAGATTCTCTCTTTCATCTCTTGTATTCTGCTCTTTATGTTTGCATTTGTGGTTCCTGATTGCTTTCTCATAATTTCAATTTCTATAGTGCCCTCGTTTTATGTTTTCTTTACTGTCTCTATTTTGGTTTACAAGTCTTGAATCATTTCTTTCATCTGTTTGATTGTTTTTTCTTGGTTTTCTTTAAGGGATTTGTTGATTTCTTCCATTTTTTGTTTGTCTTTCTTTCCATTTTTTGAGGGAATTTTTTATTTCCTCTTTAAGGGCCTCAAACACACTCATAAAGTTATTTTTAGGTCATTTTCTTCTGCTTCATCTATATTTGTGTGTTCAAGTCTTGCTGTGCTAGGGCCACTAGTTTTTGTTGGTGTCGTGTTGATCTTTATGGTGTTGAGTGTGTTCTTAACTTGTCTACCCATCTTTTTCTCTGATTAGTGTAGTTGGGCTGTGTCTCTGGTGATCAATCTTCCAGGTGCCAGTCCATCCAAGGCTCAGATGGTTGCAATTAGTATTGCAGTCAGGGCCATGTTTCCAGTCACCCCAAAGGTCACTTGGTATTCCTGGAGGTTGCTCAGCACTCCCAGGGGTTGCTCTGCAATCCTGAGTGTCATTGGGGCCTTCTCTCATGGAGGTTGCTTGCTTGAGGCTGCTCCAGCAGAGGTCACTGTCTCAGGCCTGCTCTGGTGGAGGTCAATGCCATGGACCTGCTCAGGCTGAGGTCACTGGCTCAGGCCTGTTCTCACAGATGTCCCTGGTCCAGTGGAGGTGCCTGACTTACTAGCAGTCCTGCAGAGATCTCTGATTTGTGCCTCCTCCCTCGCTGGTCATTCCCTTGTACCTGCTCTTTTGGAGGTTGCTGCCTCAGGCTTGTTCTGGCAGAAGTCACCGTCTCAGGACTGCTCTTGTGGAGGTCTTTGTCTCGGGCTTGCTCTGGGGAGGTCACTGCCTCATGGAACTAGCTCTTGTACACCAAGCTGGCCTCAAACTCAGAGAAGTCTGTCTGCCTCTGCCTCGTGAATGTTGGGATTAAAGGCACGTACTACCACACCTGGCTAAGTCAATGGTTTGTATTCCATAAAGGATACTTTGGGAACCTGTCATTCTGTAATTTTAATTTGTTTATCATCCCTTAGCATAAAATGTAAAGAATT
>PVIU01035075.1:0-10706 GCA_004026605.1 Ondatra zibethicus | reverse complement strand
AAAGTTGTTTTGATTTGCATTTCCCTGATGGCTAAGGAAGTTGAACATGACCTTAAGTATCTTTTGGCCATTCTTACTTCTGTTGAGAATTCTCTGTTCAGATCATTACCCCATTTTTTAATTGGGTAATTTAGCAATTTAATTTCTAGTTTCTTGAGTTCTTTGTATATTTTGGAGATCAGACCTTTGTCTGATGTGGGGTTAGTGAAGATCTTTTCCCATTCAGTAGGTTGCCTTTTTGTCTTAACGACAGTGTCTTTGCTTTACAGAAGCTTCTCAGTTTCAGGAGGTCCCATTTATTCATTGTTGCTCTATTGTCTGTGCCACTGGTGTTTTTCATAGGACGTGGTCTCCTGTACCCATGTATTGTAGGCTACTTCCTACTTTCTCTTTTATCAGGTTAAATGTGGTCGGATTAATATTGAGGTCTTTAATCCATTTGGATTTGAGTTTTGTGCATGGAGATAGATAAGGATTTATTTTCATTCTCCTATAGGTTGATATCCAGTTATGCCAGCACCATTTGTTAAAGATGTTTTCACTCTTCCATTGTATACTTTTAGATTCTTTGTCAAATATGAGGTTGTTCATAGGTTTGTGGATTAATATCCAGTTCTTCAATTTGATTCCATTGGTCAACATCTCTGTTTTTATGCCAATGCCAAGCTCTTTTCATACTGTAGCTCTGTAATAGAGTTTGAAGATAGGGATGGTAATGCCTCCTGAAGTTCCTTTATTGTATAGGATTGTTTTGGCTATCCTGGGCTTTTTGCTTTTCCATATAAACTTAGTTATTGTTCTCTCAAGGTCTGTGAAGAATTTTGTTGGGATTTTGATGGGGATTGCATTGAATCTATAGATTGCCTTTTGGTAGAATTGCCATTTTTACTATATTGCTCCTACCAAACTAGGAGCATGGGAGATCCTTCCATTTTCTGGTATCCTCTTCAATTTCTTTCTTCAAGGTCTTAAAGTTCTTGTCAAATAGATCTTTTACTTCCTTGGTTAGTGTTACCCCTAGATACTTTATGCTACTTGTGGCTATTGTGAAAGGTGATGTTTCTCTGATTTCCCTCTCTGCTTCTTTATCCTTTGTGTATAGGGAGGGCTACTGATTTTTTTGAGTTGATCTTGTATCCTGCCATGTCACTGAACATATTTATCAGCTGTAGAAGTTTTTTGTTAGAGTTTTTGGGTCACTTATGTACGCTATTTTATCATCTGCAAATAACGAAAGTTTGACTTCTTCCTTTCCAATTAAAATACCTATCATCTCCTTATTCTTTCTTATAGCTATTGCTAAAACTTCAAGCACTATATTAAAGAGATATGGGGAGAGTGGACAGCCCTGTCTTGTTCCTGATTTTAGTGGAATCGCTTTGAGTTTCTCTGCATTTAATTTGATGGTAGCTGTCGGCTTGCTGTATTTTGCTTTTATCATATTTAGATAATGAACCTTGTATCCCTAATCTCTCCAAGACCTTTATCATAAAGGGGTGTTGAATTTTGTCAAATGTTTTTCAGCATCTAATGAAATGATCATATGTTTTTTTTTCCTTCACTTTATTTATATGATGGATTACATTGTTAGATTTCCATATGCTGAACCAGCCCTGCATCTCTGGGATGAAACCTACTTGATCATAATGGATGATTTTTTTGATGTGTTCTTGGATTTGTTTTGCCAGTATTTTATTGAGAATTTTTGCATTGATGTTTGTGAGGAGATTGGTCTGTAATTTCTTTCATGGTTGTGTCTTTGTATGGTTTTGGTTTCAGGTAACTGTAGCTTCATAAGAAGAGTTTGGCAATGACCCTTCTGTTTCTAATATGTGAAACACCTGAAGGAGTGTAGGTATTAGCTCTTCTTGGAAGTTTTGGTAGAATCTCATTCTGGGCTTATCTGGGTTGGGGGGTTTTTGATGACAGCTTCTATTTCCTCGCAACTTAGAGGTCTGTTTAAATTGTTCACCTGTCTTGATTTAATTTCAGTATATGGTTTTTATCTAAAAATCTGTCCATTTCTTTTACATTTTCCAATTTTGTTGCATACTGGCTTTTGTAGTAAGACCTAATGATTCTCTGAATTTCCTCAGTGTCTGTTGTTATGTCCCCCTTTTCATTCCTGATCTTGTTAATATGAGTATTCTCTCTCTGCCTTTTAATTAGTTTGGATAGGGATTTGTTGATCCTGTTGCTTTTCTCAAGGAACCAGCTCTTTGTTTCATTGATTCTTTGGATTGTTTTCTTTGTCTCTATTTTGTTGATTTCAGCCCTCAGTTATTTCCAGTCTTCTACTTCTCCTGGGTGAGTCTGCTTCTTTTTTTCTAGAGCTTTTAGGTGTGCTGTTAAGTCTCTAATGTGTGCTTTCTCTGTTTTCTTTATGTGGCCACTAAGTGCTATGAACTTTCCTCTTAGCACTGCTTTCTAGTGTCTCATAGATTGGGGTATGTTGTGTCTTTATTTTTGTTGAATTCAAGGAAGATTTTAATTTCTTTCTTTCTTTCTTCCTTGACCCAGGAGTGTTTCAGTAGTTGACTGTTCAGTTTCTATGAGTTTGTAGGCTTTTTGGGGGTGGAATTGTTGTTAAATTCTAACTTTACTTCATGATGACCTGATAAGACACAGGTAGTTATTCCATTTTTTCTGTTTTTGTGGATGTTTGCTTTGTTACTGAGTATGTGATCAATTTTCGAGAAGGTTCCATGAGATGCTGAGAAGAATGTATATTCTTTCCTGTTTTGGTGGAATGTTCTATAGATGTCTATTAAGTCCATTTGATTCATCACATCTGTTAATTCTTTTACTTCTCTGTTAAGTTTCTTTCTGATTGACCTGTCCATTGGTGAGAGAGGAGTATTGAAATCTCCTGCTATTAGTGTGTGGGGTTTGATGTGTTCTTTGAGTTCTACTAATGTTTCTTTTATATATGTGGTTGCTTTTATATTAGGGGAATATATATTCAGGATTGAGACTTCATCCTGATGGAGTATTCTATTTAAGAATATAAAATGTCCATCTCCATCTCTTCTGATTGATTTTAGTTTGATGTCAATTTTGTTTGATATTAGTATATCCACACCTGCTTGTTTCTTAGGGCTGTTTGATTGAAAAACTTTTCCCAACATTTTACTCTGAGATAATGTCTGTCTTTGTGGTTGAGGTGTGTCTTGTAAACAACAGAATGTGGAATCCTGTTTTTGTATCCATTCTCTTAACTTGTACCATTTTATTGGTGAACTGAGTCCTTTGATATTAATGAGCAGTAGTTATTAACTTCGGTTTTTTGGGGGAGGGTTGTAGAATTTGTGTTTTTCCCTTCTTTGAGTTGTGCCAATGGAGGGTTTTTAGATGACTGTGTCATTATGGGTGTTGATTGCTTCCGTTAGTTTTGGTTTTCCTTCTAGTACTTTCTGTAAGGCTGGGTTTTTGGCTATGTATTGCTTAAATTGTTTTTATCCTGAAAGACCTTGTTTTCTCCATCGATGGTGAATGAAAGCTTTGCTGGGTATAGTAGTCTGGGCTTGCATCCATGGTCTCTTAGTGTCTGTAGCACATCTATCCAAGACTGTCTGGCCTTCATGGTTTCCATAGAGAAGTCAGTTGTTATTCTGATAGGTTTACCTTTATATGTTACTTGGCCTTTTTCCTTTGCAGCTCTTAATATTCTTTCTTTATTCTATATGTTTTGCATTTTTATTATTATGTGGCTTGGGAATTTTTTTTTATCTAGTCTATTTGGTGTTCTGTATGCTTCTTGTACCTTTGTAGGCATATCCATCTTTTGGTTGGAAAAGTTTTTTCTATAATTTTGTTGAATATATTTTCTGTGCCTTTGAGGTGTACTTCTTCTCCTTCTTCTACCCCTATTTTCCTTGGATTGGTCTTTGTGGTGTCCCAGATTTCCTGGATGTTTTGTTTTAAATATTTGTTGGATTTGTTGTTTTCTTTGATCAATGAGTTTATTTTCTCTATGGTATCTTCAGTGTCTGAGATTCTTTCTTCTATCTCTTCTATTCTGTTTGTTATACTTGTCTCTGTAGTTCCTGCTCATTTACCCAGATTTTACATCTCCAGCCTTCCCTTGGTTTGTGTTTTCTTTATTGCCTCCATTTCAATTCTCAAGTCTTGAATTGTTTCCATTACCTGTTTGATTGCTTTTTCTTGGATTTCTACAGTAAATTTGACGGATTTATTCATTTCTCCTAACTTTTTGTTAGTCTTCTCCTCCATTTCTTTAAAGGAGTTTTTCACATCCTCTTTAATTGTCTCTATCACTTTCATAACGTTACGTTTAAAGTTGATTTCTTCTTTTTCTTCTGGATTAGGCTGTTCAGGTCTTCCTGTTGCATATTCTGGATCCTGGTGTTATCGTGTTGCCTTTCAGGTTCTTGGAGGAGTTCTTGCCTTGGTGCCTGCCCATCTCTTCCTTTAATTGCAGTCAGGGGAGTCTCTGCGGCTTGGTCCGACTTTTGTTGTGGCTGTGTCCTTGGGGATTTTTCTTGTTCTACCCTCTCTTGGGTCCCCTCAGCACTGGAGTTTGCTCTCAGGTACCTTCCTCCCTGATGTAGGCTGTGGTGGTGGATCTAAGGAACCCCTGCGGATGGATCTGCTTGTACTGGATCGGGGCCACTAGTTGGCCTAGGTACTCACAGACAAAAGGGTGGCGGGGTTGGCATATGCTGAGTCCATGGAACAAAGAGACCCCTGCAGCCTCGCACTCACCACTTTGTCCCCATAGCCTCAGCCCTGAAGCAGGCAGTGTTGGGGTTCCTAGGACCCCGCAGATGGAAATGGGTGCTTGGGAGAAAGCTGGGGTGGGATAAGTAAGAAAGCCGGTAGCCAGTGACAAGCCTGGCTGAGTGTCCAGAAAGGTTAGGGGATTGAAGTATGCCTGTGCTCCCTTTCTGGGGCATGTGGGTGGCGGCGGCGGGGGCACACTTACTCCTCTGCTGGATCTGCTGGTACTGAATCAGGGCCACTTGTTGGCCAAGGACCTCACAGACAAAAGGGCAGCGGGGGCTCAGTGGAACAAAAAATCCCCTGCAGCCTTGCACTCACCACTTTTTCCCCAGAGCCTCAACCCTGAAGCAGGCTGAGTTGGGAGATCCTGGAACCCCGCAGATGGGAAGGGGTGCTTGGGGTCCAGCTGGTGTGGGATAAGTAAGAAAGGCAGTAGCCAGGGACAAGCCCTGCTGAATGGCCAGAAAAGTTAGGGGATTGGAGTGTGCCTGTGCTCCCTTTCCGGGGCATCTGGGCAGCCGGGCGGTGGGGGCACACTTACCCCTCTGCTGGATCTGCTGGGCCTCAACATAGTTTTAATTTACATTTCCCTAATTGCTGAGGATGATGGACATTTCTGAAATAGTTCTTAGTCATCTTTATTTTTTATTTTGAGAACTCTCTGTTCAGATCCATAGCCAATTTTAAATCAGTTGTTTCTTTTCTTTTTCTTTCTCTTCTATCCCTCTTTCTCTTCCCACCTCTCTCCTTCTCTGTCTTTCTGTCTCTGGTTTTGGGATCAATGCTTCTCTATACAGCCCCACCTGTCCTGGAAATCACTCTCTAGACCAGACTGGACTCAAACTCAGGGAGATCTTCCTGTCTCTGCCTCCTGAGTACTGAGATAAGGTGAGTACAACTGAGCCAGGCTCTGCTTGTTTTCCTACATCTTTGGGTTTCTTTGAGTTATATAAAAACTTCTGTGTATTGATCCTCTGTCAGATGTATAACTGGAAAACATTTTCTTACATTCTATTAGCTGTCTTTTCAGCTGCTTTATTATTTTCTTTAATGTATAGAAGATTTTTATTTCTCTGAAGTTCCATCTTTACTTATTTTCACAAATCTTGGACAAAAGGAATCCTGTTCAGAAAGATCTTTTCTAATCTCATATAATGTAGGACGCTGCCACTTTTTCTTCTAGTCCTTTCAGCATTTCATATTTCACATTGAGGTACATGGCCCGTTAGGCATCAGCTTTTATGTAAAGTGATAGATATTGGTTCACTTTCCTTCTGCTGTATGTGGATATTCCATTGTCTCATTAGCACTTGTTGAAAACACTTCTCCAGTTGATATTTGGCATATTTGTTAAATATCAGATGGACATAATTATGTGTATTCATGTTTGGTGTCTTCTGGAATTGCAATCCCTCCAACATTGTTATTTTGCTCAAGATAGTGGTGACTATCTGGGATCTTTTGCAGTTTTGCATAAATTTTAGGATTCCCCCCCCCAATTTTTATAAAAATAAAATGGGGTTTTGTTTGATATTATACCAAGTCTGTAAATTGTCTGGTTAGAATATTTATTTTCCCAATATTAATTGTACCAATCCATTAACAAGAGTTGTTTTTCATTTTTTTTCTCCTCCCCAATATTCTTTTTAAGAGATTTAAAGTTTTAATGATAGAGATCTTACACCTCCCTGGTTATGTTTCTTCTTGGACTTTCTGAGTCCAATGTGGATGGGGGTATGGTGGCAGTGTTTTCCCAGTGCGCTTGGTGTTGTTGGAGAGAGAAACCACTCATGTTTGTAAGTTTGTTTTGTATCCTTCCACTTTGATGAAATTGTTGATTCCTCCTAGAAATCTTCTAGTAGAATCTTGTAGCCTTTTCTGAATAATATATGATCTTCAAATAGGGATAGTTTAACTACTTTTTCCTACTTATATGACTTTCATTTCCTACTCTTGTCTTATTTTGAAAAAAGAGTGGAGATAATGGATAGCCTTGTCATATTACTGGTTTTATGAGATTATATTAAGTTTTTCTCTTTTTGGATGATATTTACTGTTTATTTTTCATATGTACCCCTTGTTTTATAGATGCATGCTCCCCCCACCATTTCTCTCACCAGAACTTTTTCCATGAAGGCATTTTAGATTTTATCAAGGTATCTTTCTTCATCTAGCGTGATAATTATGCAGTTTATGTTCAAATGTGGTGCATATATCTAGTGAAACTATTCAGTTGTAAGAAACAGAGAACATAAAATTTACAGGTAAATGAGTGGAACTAGAAAATATAATGACTGAGGTAACCAAGATCAAGAAAGACAGCCATACACTCTTTCATATTTGTAATTCTCATGAGCAGGAAAGACAGAGAAAGCAGTAAAGTTAAAAGATACAATGGAGGTAAGGAGAGAATTTCACAGATGCTGTGAAGGGGGAATGGGGAAAGGGAAGGTTCTTAAATGATGAAGGTGAATGAGTGGAATACGGAGGAAGAAGGATAGAAGAGGGGTAAATAGCATTAAGGATGTATGAAAAGTATAGTGACTCATTATATTATGTTTACCTAAAATTACATAATATATTTGATATAAGTGTATTTGTACTGCTTGGGGTGAGAATGCTCCCTACCAAGAGTCATCGACTTATAGAAACCCAGCAGGTGCAAGAGTCCTCCTTTCAAATTCTTGGTCAAAGAGATAGTCCAAGAGATTCCCTGAACAATATAGGCTATTGCTATTGCCCTTGGTGACCTCCTAGAATTTAAAGACATTTTCTTATTATTGAAGATACACTGCACTAATAGGACAGAAGGCTTTGAGGATTCTAATGGATCTGACCTAGATATCTTCTCCCTGAAAAATAGATTTTATAGTAGTTGAAGTTTCTATAAAATCTGCAAACAGAGGGAAACAATAGGTAGTCCTGCTCAGCTGCGATGTCACCAAACCTCAGCAATAAACAGCATGTGAGGATATCACTGAAGTTGCTAGAGTGGCACTTCTATCTTGGAGGTAACAGACAATTGTCTAATTAGACTTAAGTTCTGATTGATAGGAGGGAAATCATTTCTGGTATTGGAAATAGCAGACATCCTACAATTGGCTAATAATGTTATGGATCCTAGAGGAGTACATGCTATGGACACTTTCTAAACCAGTATATTATCAAGGTAAATTTAAGTACACATTCTTATACATACAGCTAAGTGTTCCTTCCATAGTCAACAACAAAGCCTCAATTTGCACACGTTGAGACCAGCAAAGAATTCTAAAATTTGTCCAAATGTGTAGATCAATAGACATCACAGGATGTCCAGCCCCAATTATTTATCTGTACCACAGTCCCCTTGCTTAGAATCAAGTATCATCTAATGTTGAAGTGGAAAGATTGTAAGAGTCAGAAGGACCAGCGTGTCTACTGTGCTATTGTGTGTTCTATATATGACAAGGAAACTGTACCTAAGAATTCTAAACTATATGCCAGCCTAAACAATACCTAAATAATGACAACACCAACTTATATGTTAGCATGGATGAGGGTATATTCCAGGCTTCCACCTGTAAGTAAGGTGATAGAGTAATTAATGAACTCTGTGAGAGGGAATATCAGTATTCTCTATGAAGGAGCCTCTGATAGATTATCCAATCCAAAATTGTCAGCCACGAACATACACACATGAGCAACACTAAATAGCCCCATCATATTGCATTCATATATTCATAAATTTTATTTAAATATATGTATAATATTAATAACAACAAAAGAGGCATGAATTAGAGAGAGCGTGGAAATCATGGAATGAGACAGAGGGTGAACATGAGGAATGAAAATGCTGTAAATACAATAAACATGTAGAGAATTCTAAAATAATACTTGTAAAAGCTTTAGAATGGAGGAAAGAATAAGAGAAAGTTAGGGAGAGTGTGAGAACAAGGTATAGCTCCCATGAAAGTGATCATGGAGGGAGTCCAAAGAGCCTCTTCTGAGAGCACTTTCCAGGAGTGGGCAACATCACTGAGTACTCCTCTCCCAATCCCCAGCACATATTAAACGTGTGATCTATAACTTTATAGGGGCAGAGTAAATTTTCACGCAACATTTTTAGTTAAGTGTAGCATAAATGACAAGGAGCACAGAGGAACCAGGTATTGTAAACTGAGAGTATATAATTGACAGTACAGACAGCTCCTAAACTCTCTGTCCTTGGCTGAGCTACAGGAGATGTGGTCTGATTAAAACTGTGGGAACATGGGCTAAAGCTTCAGTTTTGTTTCCCAACACAAAGTATTGGAGATCTGTAGTAGGAGGCCCCTTGTTCGTTTTCTGGCCACCAGACTCCCAAAATAACCACACAGAAACTCAATTAAATCACTGCTTGGCCTATTAGCTCTAACTTCTTATTGGCTAGCTTTTACATCTTAATTTATCCCATTTCCATTATTTTATATTTTACCACAAGGCTCTTGGACTACTGGCAAGGTTCTGGAGTGTCTGTCTCCAGTAGCAGCTCCATGGCTTCTCCTTGACTCTGCCTCCTTTCTTCCAGCATTTAGTTTAGTTTTCCCCACCTACCTAAGTTCTGCCTTGCACAGGCCTAAGACAATTTCTTATTAACCAATGGTATTCACAGCTTACAGAGGGGAATCCCACATCAGAGATCATGCCTTTACAGTGGATGGGAACTCAGAGTATGGCTAAAGTCTTCTAAGAAAGGAGCTTGAGAGGGTCTAAGTGTTTGTTATAGCAGCATAAATGGGGATGGAGAGGGAGAAATGTTCAGTAGCAGGAAGTCCTTGGTCAGCTGACCACAATAAGGGAAGTGAGAACCAGAACTAGATTGTTTTCTAGTCAAAGATGATCATCATTGGCAGTTATTTTCTGAAGACTGATGTTCTCAATTATGACAGGGTTTCAAGCTGAATGAAAATAATAGCAGTGGGACTACTAAAATAGCTCAGTGAGTAAAGGCACTTGCTTTCAAGGCTGTCAATCTGAGTTCAGTCCCCGGATTCAACTTGGTAGAAGGGGAGAATGAATTCACTCATGTCCTCTATCCTCCTTATATGTACAGTAGCATTTTCTCACCCATACACTGATGTATTCATTAGTAAACACACACATATTCTCTTTCTTTCATATAAATATACATATATGTGTGTGTGTAAAATGCATAAGTAAGTGTAAAGAAAATGTCAAGCAGTAATATTACCCTATTTTTTTTATCTACTAACATGAGATTCCTTTAAAAGTTTGTGTCATTGAATAATCATTCATTCATTCATTCATCTACAGATATCTCAGCTTATTCTAGGCACTGGAACATCCCCAAACAGCAGGGTGTTCTGTCCTATCAAAACCTTTGTTGCAGTGGGCAAGAAGGCAGACAGTCATTTAGAAGACAAAGTCAGGGATTGCCTACATGTAAGAGGAGGGCCCGCTTGTTTGTCCCGGCTGCCTGGCTAGCTTAGCCTCGAAATAACCACACAGAAACTGTATCAATTAAATCATTGCTTGGCCCCTTAGCTCTAGTTTCTTATTGGCTAACTCTTATTTTAATTTAACCCATTTCTATTAATCTGTGTATTGCCATGTGGCAGTGGCTTACTGGGTAAAATTCTCAGTGTCTGTCTCCAATGGATCCATGGTGTCTCTCTGACTTCTCCCTTCTTTCTACCAGCATTCAGTCCAGTCCCTCCACCTACCTATGTCTGCCATATCAACAGGCCAAGGCAGTTTCTTTATTCATTAATGTTAATCACAGCACATAGAGGGGACTCCCACATCACCTACATCCATAAAGGGAACAAGGAAGAGAATGAGAAAGGGGTACATGAGAGATGACTCAGTGTTTCATAGCACTTATTGCTGTTCCAGGCAATCTGAGATCAGTTCCCAGGGTTTATGTGAAGAGAAACCACAACTGTACTTAACTACATTTGCAGGGGTTCCATACAATCCCAATA
>PVIU01035074.1:0-10709 GCA_004026605.1 Ondatra zibethicus | reverse complement strand
CCGTTCGTGTATCCAGATTTTCCATTTCCCGCCATCTCTCGGTTTGTGTTTTCTTCATTGCCTCCATTTCAGTTTTCAAGTTTTGAACTGTTTCAGTTACCTGTTTGATTGCTTTTTCTTGGTTTTCTAGGGTATCTTTGAGGAATTTATTCATTTCTTCTAACTTTTTGTTAGTTTTCTCATCCCTTTCGATAAAGGGGTTTTTCACCTCTTCTTTAAAGGACTCTATAACTTTCATAAAGCTACGTTTAAAGTCAATTTCTTCTACTTCATCTGGGATAGGTTGCTTGGGCTTTCCTGTTCCATAATCGCTGGATTCTGGTGTTATCATGTTGCTTTTCAGGTTGTTGGACGAATTCTTTGATTGGCGCCTGCCCATCTCTTCTGAGAGTTGCCCGCTCTGCTCCGTTCAGCTCCGCTCGGCTCCCGGGGTCTAGATGAATCTGCGGAAGCTGGTTGTGCTCCTTTCTCGCCCAGGGGTTCCCAGTCCCAAAGGCGGGCTTACTGAGAGATGTCTGCTCTGTTCGGCTTGGCTCCGTGGGATAAAGGAGGCCCTCTAGCAGGGGACTCGCCCTTCCCCCAAGGCCTCAGCCCGGATAGGCTGAGTTTGGGTGCAGTTGGGTCCACGCAGATGAGAAGGGGTGCCCGGGGGGGGGAGCAGGGTTGGGATAAGCAGCAAAGCCAGTAGAGGGGAGCCCTAAGTGGCCAGAAGGCCTCGGGGACGGGCTGGGGCCCACTTACCGGGGTCCAGATGAATCTGCGGAAGCTGGTTGGGCGAGGTTCCCGGTCCCAAGGGCAGGCTTACTGAGGGTTGCCCGCTCTGCTCCGCTTGGCTTCGTGGGACAAAGCTATAACACTGTTTTTAAATGTGAAATTCCAGAACAAACACTCCTTCTAAAGGAGAGCTTTGTAAAGGAAGGTGGGGACTACGAGACAGCCATGGAGGGTGCTAGCAACCAGGCACTCTTCCAGCCTTCAGTGAGGCAGTGTCAGCACCCACTTCATCACCAGCCACCAAGACATATTCACCCCTTAAAGGTCTCCGCCATCACAAAGCACTCTCTCGCTCTTTCAGTCTCTCTCTCTCTCCCTGCTCTGAGATGGCCTCTGACTCCCCCATTCCCACTAAATCTCTTGCATCAGATCTGTTGCATGATGTGGTCTCTGTTGATCAACCCAGGTACCCTCCCCTCGTAACCCTATCAGAGGGTGGCAGAGAGAACAGAACTAACTAGATAAAAGACAGATATAAAATTACTAAACTTTATTAAATTACTAAAATATAATGTATACAAGAATATGAAACAACTAAAAAGGAACACAAATTCTAGAAATTAGAAAGCAATAGAATTAGAAAACCACTTGAAATAAGAATTCCTCAAAACTAATATAGTTCATATATAAACTGTGCTTAAATGTAAAAATGGCTAGGACTCTGTCTACAAATGAAAGAATTGGTGCATCGAGAATGGTAACAAAAATTCATTTTTGAAAGTGATACAAGTAATAACAAAAATGAGATTTAAAAAATCAAATTGGAAATTATTGATAAGGCAATAACTGCTGAGATGGTTCTATGTGATCTTTTATTAAAGTCATGAAATGATTTTTCCCAAAAGGCATTTACTGATATTTATAAAGAACTTTAAAAATTCTTATGTTATTTAACTCATAACTCATTTTCTAGGACTCTTTCCAAAAGAAATAAAATTGGAATTGTAAATAAGGTTTTGTGCATTGGGAACGTGTACTCATGCTAGTGTTTCTTGGTCTGGGTTCTGACTGCAACAGTGCTTTTACCTTGAATTGTTTCTCAGACTGTAGGACAATGATTTGTGTGCTATTCCACATGTAAATTGTTGATATAAAATTAAACTGAAAGAAGAAAATGGTTAAACACTTAAAATATACTTTTATTAGAAAATCAATAAAGTAGAAAAGTTCTTAAGTGAAAATACAGGACTTTTGAATTTGTTTTTATAAAGCAAGTCCTGTAAAGACTCAAAACCTTCATTTTATGCTCCAGAAGTGTATGACATTTGTTTTACCATAGCATTTCAAATAATGACATTGAAAAAATGATGTTTGTGTAGAACGTGTGGACAGTAAAATTTCCGAATCTTATTTTCCCCCATGGAAGATGTGCCTCCTTTGCTTCAATCAGTGTCCTTCCTCTGCAACATGTTTGTTGCCCAATACTGCTCCTACCTGTCCCTGTTGAACACATACATGTAATGAGACTATAATGGAATTCAGCAATCTTATTATATCATCAAAACAAACCCAGGGGAAAAAAGTACAAAGGCCAGAAGCAAGTCAGGTATGAACAAAAGGAACTGAAACTTAAAAGAACACAAAAATGTCAGAAACAAGCCTTAAAAATCCATGTAACTACTATCACACAATTGGTAAGACTCTGATGCGGGACAGAACGGAAAGATGACCCACAACTTACTTTATACGTGCCGTGTGGCCAAATGCCTGAAGGGTCCTTATGTTTGTTTGTTTTTACAAAATTGTCACTCAAATGTCTATAAATACAATGTTCCAAAGAAATTTGCTCTGGAGATAAGACAAAGCAAAAAAGCTTCTTTAGAGATATGGACATAATATAAAGTAATTGGTTCACCCAGACCCTGTAACTGAAAGAGAGGCCTGACAGACAAATAGAGTTCAGGGCCAGTCTTTTGCATGTCTGTAAGGCGAACATAGAACCAATGGCATTAGCTTTGGAAGAATCTATTTCATAAAAGAGCTGGGGAGTAAACTTATAACATGCAGAAGATATACACTGTAGCTCTCAGTAAGAGATGTATGCACAGAGAGCTAATGGCAGAAGAAAAAGAAATACTTACTCTGGGAGCACACATAAACACGGGCAGACATTCTGGAATTTGGCAGTATCAGAACTATACATTTTATTCAACTAAAGGAATCAAAGGAAAAACCTAGGAGATGGGTATCAGAATATGGATTTGCAATCTCAAAAACTGGAGACCATTCAAAGGGGAAAGTAAGTAAGTTTGGTTGGCTTGGTTTTTCCTCTGTTTTTGTTATGTGGGGGTGCTTACTTTTGAGGTGAATCTCTCTCTGTAGCCCACACAGGCCTTGAACTCATGCTCCTCTGGCTTCAGCCATGCACACACCACTGTCCCTAGCACATTGTTTTTCTTCTTTTCTAAAGTTGTGAGGATGGAAGACCTAGGTTTGTGCACACTAAGTAAGCCCTGAGCCTCTGAGCTATGTCCGTAGCCTGAAACCAAGGAAGACACATGGTCTAATGTAAGGCTTTGCATGAAAACAGCAAGAAATGGGAAATACTCAAGAAAATATATGGCACAGAATAGAAAATAAATTATATTCCACTAGAAATTAAATAGATGGTTTTTAAATTGTGAGATCCCTTTTACAATCACTAGAGCGGCAAAAGGCCGGTGTTTCTATAACTACTAAGGGGAAATTCCCAGGAAAACAAATGTTTTCCACTTCTTTTATGGGGACTCTGAAGCCAGGTTTCACAATATTGAATAAAATTGGGCCACAGCAATTACACCCCTCCATAAGTATTCTGAGGAGCTCGTGAATGAGGGAAGAGAGGATGAGGTCACAGATGGTCAAGGCAATCCCGATTCCCGTGCCTGGGGAGTGTCTGAGTAGAATGTGATCTCTCCAGGACTGACACTTAGCTGCAGTCAGGAGCTGAGAGTGACCAGTGGAATACATAGAAACCAAATAAAAGACATGGTCCAGTGCCATTTTTAAAAACCCCGTGAGAGGCTCAATAAGTCCCTATGACTCTTCCTTGAATGTGCATATATTTAATGAATACTTGGAGAATATTACGGTAATGAGACATATGAGGAATGACTGTGGTTGTGGATCTTGAGAGTAGCAATAAAGATGGAGGAAGAAGAAAATTAATATAACACAAAGGAGTTATTTTCTGACTCATCTCCTTTACTAGGTCAAATAGAGGCAGTCACTAATCTATAATATTACCATAAAATCTTTTACAAAAGAATTATATTAAGGATTGTTTAATCAATTACATTAAATTATTCTTTTATGTCCTTTACCCTTAAGCTACAATTAAGTCTCAAATTATTAATGACCTAATTAGACTTTTAAAATGTCATTTTTAAGTGTGTGTCTTTGTGTGTGTGCTTGTGTGTATGTGTGTGTGTGTGTTAAAGGGCATTTGATCCTCCAGAGCTAGAATTACAAGTAGTTGTGAGCAATGGGAAAATCACTTTTCTCTAATGAAGTGTCAGGACAGTAGCAATCAAACTCCAGGGCAGGCCCCATGCTCAGGAGCAGGTTTTCAACAACAAATAAATTCAGTGAGAGAGTGTGCCCACGCATGCGCATCCGTGCTTCCTGTGTTTTATGCATAATTAGTCTTAATGCTTTTTTTGTCTATTTGTTTTGAGATTTCATTTATTTGTGTGTATTTCATAGAGGAAATTTGAACTTAAAGTGGCAGGTAGAGAGATGGAGATGATCTGAGAGAAGACTGGAGCAGGGGAAACCATGATTGAAATAAATTGTATGAAAACAATTTTTAATTTAAAAAGAAAATTTAGGTAAAATACAACCCAGAAAATTATTTCACAATCTGACTTTAAAAATGAGCCTAATTGAGGCTAACTTACACAACTGGCCACGGGCTTACATGTAGAATTTTGTGTTACTGGCAGGTCAGCTATCACCATGGTGGGCTCAAGTTCAAGCTCCATCACTTCTTAACTACTTGGGCAACCTTCCTAAATCTCACATTTGTCTTTGAAAAATGAGGTTAACAATGACTTATACTCCCAGATCATTTGACTGTTAATTTAGACAGTTCGTGAAAAGATCCTACTGTAGTTTGGCAATTAATGTCAAACATTATGAATAACAATCTTTGCCATCAATCTTTCTAGGACAGAGTGGCATTTCAAAGCCTCCTCTTCCCTTTTTGGCAAATTCTTGCATGTTTGCAAGCTTTTAGTTTTGATATTTCAATTTTGTCATTTGTAAAAATATCGATGCTTTTTATATTTCTCTTGTGAACAGCCTAGCTCTAAGATGTAAAAGAGAGTGGTTGGATGGTTAGAGGTTCTTGGAACTCACCTCCTTGAAACCCAGCAGCAAAGGGATAGCGGCTGCTCTGCATGAGTGCCCTGGAAAACGTTAGATCGAAAGAGACAAAGAAGGACATTTCATATTAGTGACAGAAAAAATGTATCAAGAGGAAATCTCAACACTGAATATCTATGCCTCAAATACAAGGGCACCATCATATGTAAAAGAAACACTGCTAAAGCCTAAATCACACATCAAGCCTCACACACTAATAGTGGGAGACTTCAACACCCCAATCTCACCATTGGACAGGTCTGACAGACAGAAAATTAACAGAGAAATAAGGGAACTAACAGATGTTATGACTCAAATGGGCTTAACAGACATCTATAGAACATTCCATCCAAACATAAAAAAATATACCTTCTTCTCAGCACCTCATGGAACCTTCTCAAAACTTGACCACATACTCGATAACAAAGCAAACCTCAATAGATACAATAACATTGGAATAACCCATTTGTCTTATTGTATCACCATGCCTTAAAATTAGAATTCAACAGCAACACTAATTACAGAATGCCCACAAACACATGGAAATTAAATAATGCTCACCTGAATCATGATTAGTCAAGGAAGAAATTAAAGACTTCCTAAAATTCAATGAAAATGTTCACATAACATACTCAAATTTATGGGACACGATGAAAGCAGTATCAAGAGGAAAGTTCATAGCACTAAACACCTACATATAGAAGCTGGAAAATCCCACACTAGTGAGTTAACAGAACATTTGAAAACTCTAGAACCAAAAGAAGCAAAATCACCCAGGAGAACTAGACAGCAGGAAATAATCAAATTGAGAGCTGAAATCAACAAAATAGAAACAAAGAAAACAATGCAAAGAATCAATGAGATAAAGAGTTGATTCTTTGAGAAAATCAACAAAATAGACAAACTTTTATCCAAACTAACCAAAAGGCAGAGAGAGAATATCCAAATTAACAAAATCAGAAATGAACAAGGGGACATAACAATAGACACGGAGGAAATACAGAGAATCACAGGTCATACTTTGAAAACCTGTAGTTCATAAAATTGAAAAACCTAAAGGAAATGGATAATTTTTCTGGATAAATATCACTTACCAAAATTAAATCAAGAACAGATAAGCAACTTAAATAGACCTCTAACTGCTGAAGAAATAGAAACAGTCATCAAAATTCTCCAACTGAAAAAAGGCCTGGACCACATGGTTTCAGCACAGAATTCTACAAGATTTTCAAAGAAGAACTAATACCAATACCACTCAAGTTGTTCCACACAATAAAAACAGAAGGAACATTGCCAAACTCTTTTTATGAGGCCATAATTACCCTGATACCCAAACCACAAAAAGACATTACTAAGAAAGAGAACTACAAACCAATCTCACTCATGAACACTGATGCAAAAATACTGACAAAATGAATCCAAGAACACATCAGGAAAATTCATCCACCATGATCAAGTCTGCTTCATTCCAGAGATACAGGTATAGTTCAACTTATGAAAATATCTCTCATGCTCTTGGGTAGGTAGAATTAACATAGTGAAAATGGCAATCTTATCAAAAGAAATCTACAGATTCAATGCAATACCCATCAAAATCCCAGCAAAATTCTTCACAGACCTCAAAAGAACAATACTCAACTTCATCTGTAAAAGCAAAAAACCCAGGATAGCCAAAACAATCCTGTACAATAAAGGAACTTCTGGAGGCATCACCATCCCTGACTTCAAACTCTACTACAGAGCTACAGTACTGAAAACAACCTGGTATTGGCAATAAAACAGAAAGGAGGACCAATGGAACCAAATAGAAGACCCAGATATCAATCCACACACTTACAAACACCTGATTTTTGACAAAGAAGCAAAAAATATAAAATGGAAACAGAAAGTATATTCAACAAATGGTGCTGGCATAACTGGATATCAACATATAGAAGAATGAAAGCAGGATCCATATCTATTGGCCATGCACAAAACTCAAGTCCAAATGGATCAAAGACCTCAACATAAAACCAGCCATACTGAACCAAATGGAAAAGAAAGTTGGAAGTACACTTGAACGCATTGGCACAGGGAACCACTTTCTAAATATAAACACAGTAGCACAGACACTGAAAGAAACAATTAATAAATGGAACCCCTTAAAACTGAGAAGCTTCTGTAAAGCAAAGGAATTGTCAACAACACAAAATGGTAGCCTACAGAATGTGAAAAGATCTTCACTAACCCCACACTGGACAAAGGGCTGATTCCAAAATATACAATGAAATCAAAAAATTGGTCTTCAAAAGAACAAATAATCCAATAGAAATTGGAGTACAGACCTAAACAGAGAACTCTCAACAGAGGAACCTAAAATGTCTGAAAGACACTTAAGAAAACAGTCTTACCCATCAGAGAAATGCAAATCAAAACAACTCTGAGATTCCATCTTACACCTGTAAAAATGGCCAAGATTAAAAACACGGATGACAACTTATGCTGGAGAGGTTGTGGAGTGGAAATGCATACTGGTACAGCCCCTTTGGATATCAGTATGGCGATTTCTCAGAAAATTAGGAAACAACCTACCTCAAGGCCCTGCAATACCACTTTTGAGTATATATATTCAAAGAATGCTCAATTGTACCACAAAGACATGTGCTCAGCTATGTTCATAGCCCGAACCTGGAAACAACCTAAATGTCATTCAACCAAAGAATCAATAAGGAAAATGTGTTACATTTACACAATGGAGTGCTACACAGCAGAAAAAAGTAATGGCATCTTGAAATTTGCAGACAAATAGATGGATCTAGAAAACATCATATTGAGTGAGGTAACCCAGACCCAGAAAGACAGATATCATATGTACTCACTCATAAGTGCCTTTTGGACATAAAGCAAAGAAAAACCAGACTACAATTCACTCACAATCCCAGAGAACGTAGACAATAATGAGGACCCTAAGAGAACATACATCTAATGTACATGGGAAGTAGAAATAGACAAAACCTCCTGAGTGAATTGGGAGTATGGAGACCATTGGGAAGGGTACAAGGGGAGGGGAGAGAAAGAAGAGGGGAGTGGAGAAAAATATATAGTTCAATAAAAACTATAGTAAAAAAAATTAAGTAGGAGTGAACAAAAGAAAAAATGTAGCTTTATGAATAGACTGGAAAAAAAACAAAAAACAAAGCATGCCTCAGATAAACTACTTGGCATCAGACTTGAAGTTTGAACCACTGTTGGGCTGTTACTCTTCTGTCTGTGGTGTTTGCAGAGACCCACACAACACAGCTGCATTAAGATCATATCAGAGAGGTCAGGTCCAAGGACTTATCAGACTCTCCAGGTTGAGGAAAGGGCATAACTCCCTCCCATGGACTTCATAAAATGATGCCCCCTTACACTTAGGAGGTGGTGGGGCACAGCTTAGTGGTAAAGCCCTCGTCTAGCATGTGTGGGACCTGTCCAAAACAGTAAAACCCTTTAAAGCATTGCAATGGCCAGCACACACCAACCTATCATCTATCATGTTTGTGTGTGTGCAAGAATCAGTATGGCGATTTCTCAGAAAATTAGGAAACAACCTACCTCAAGGATCTGCAATACCACTTTTGAGTATATATCCAAAGAATGCTCAATTGTACCACAAAGATTCCCTTATTCTGCTCTTTCCCTCACTACTGATGTAGCTTACTTGATGGACCTGGACCTGACCCAATGCTGTTTCATGCTCTTGACCCATTTCTTGCTCTTGACGTGATTTAGCCTTTTCATCTCACATGCAAATTCTGCATCTTAATTCTCAAGCCTGATTCCAAGAGCAGTTCCACCATATCCCTTCCAGACACGAGCCTCGTTCCTTAACTACGGAGCCACTTTCCCAGCACACTGTTGAAATCCCTCACACTCTGCAGTGGCTTCCTTTCTTTAACCTGTCTCTATGTGTAGAGATATGCAGCTACATTTACAGCATGATGTCTGGTGTGAATTAATATTAGCAATTCAAATGGAAATAAAGCCAGGTAGTGGGCTGCATACCTTTAATCCTAGCACTTGGGTGCAAGTGGCAGGTGGATCTCTGTGAGTTTGAGTCCAGCCTGGTTCACATAGCTAGTTCTACAATAGTCGTGGTTACATAGAGAGACTCTGTCTCAAAGTAAATAAATAAAAAGAAACAAAAAGGATTGGAATCAAGAACCAAAGTTTGCCTTGGCCAAGCTACCAAGGTAAGCAGACTTATACAAACTGCCATCATTATAACTGCTCAGCCTTACAGCTCTAGTGTCATTCAATAAAATAAATTCTGACACAGAGGAAAGATGTGAGCGCATTCTTCTGTGTGGTGATAGGTCAGTGACTGATGGATCTCAGTGGAGTCTCCTCTTGGCCAGCACAAAGCCAAAATGAAGATACCTAGATGGAAGCGAGAGAAGAAAGACCTATCAG
Organism: Ondatra zibethicus; assembly: GCA_004026605.1. Lineage (NCBI taxonomy): Eukaryota > Metazoa > Chordata > Mammalia > Rodentia > Cricetidae > Ondatra > Ondatra zibethicus. Next base: position 1,157 of record PVIU01035074.1, on the reverse strand, counting down.
CTGCAGCAAAAAGGAGAAGCAGGGCATCGTCTCTACAGCCGGGCTCTCCCAAGCCAAAGAATAGGTGTAAATTTATAAGGAGGCCACACTTGTTCCTATGGGGAGGGTGTATTCCTGCGCATGCCCAGTTTGTGCTACAAAGCTTTATCTGGAAATAGAAGGACACCTGTCGTTAACACAGCGACTATTCTTTAAAGTGATTGCTCTGCTTAGCTACTAACAGTTTGAAGCCAGTGAAGTTATATGAGACCTTGTTTCAAAAATCACAACGTAGGATATTGGAATATAGTGCCATCTGTAGAGGCTCTCTGCTTCCTGACTGTGGATGCAATGTGACCAGCCGTCTTCATCTCCCACTGCTATGACAGACTTTACCCTCCAACAAAGCTAAAGAAACCTCAAGTCACTGTTGTCTCAGCAACAGGAAATAACCAACGTACCATATTACTGTGTTGAACGTGGGGTTTTTTGATGTTTCCGAACATGTGGTGGCTGAGGACAATGCCTTGTGTTATCTCTCATGTGTAAAGAAAAGACAACATAAGAACCTCAGCTCTCATCCTTAAGGGAATAAGAGATGGTTTATTCTGGAGTTATTTAGAGCGAGCATGGCCCAGGAACACAAACTTAGGTTACCCAAAATTCCATGTTCCAATGTGGAAGCCGTTTCACAGGGCTTGTGCAGTTTTACAGAACAAAAAAGTCGCAATTCAAGGCAACTTTAAAATATATTTGTGGACACACCAGAGATGCCGGTACATTGAGATGTGGGGAGTGGTGTTCTATAGGCTCAAGAGGCAATCTGATGACATTCTTAGAGTTCTCGGGTTGGAGAAGATAATGTTATGCTAAGTTAATAGCTTCAAGAAGACTTTTATTTATTATGATGAGGTGCTAGTTCTGAAACAGTGGCAGCAGGGTGGTGGTGGCACACACGTTTAATCCCAGCATATGGGTAGCAGAGGAAGGTGGATCTCCAGAGTTTCCGGCTAGCCTGTTCTACAGAGTGAATTCCAGGGCAGCCAGGGATAGACAAACAAACCCTGTGTATTTTGAAAAGCCGAAGAAAAGAGGGAAGAAAGATAGGAAGAAACTGAGAGTGGCAAGGAGCTAGGACTAGCACAAGATAGGACCTATCAAATTCAAACCTCTCCACA
>PVIU01035073.1:0-10711 GCA_004026605.1 Ondatra zibethicus | reverse complement strand
CTCGCCCTTCCCCCAAGGCCTCAGCCCGGGTGGGCCGAGCTCAGGTGCAGCCGGGACAGGGTCCAGATGAATCCACGGAAGCTGGTTGGGCAAGGATCCCGGTCCCAAAAGCAGGCCTACTGAGGGTTGCCAGCTCCTCTCTGCTCGGCTCCGTGGGACAAAGGAGGCCCCCTAGCAGGGGACTCGCCCTTCCCCCAAGACCTCAGCCCGGGTGGGCCGAGCTCAGGTGCAGCCGGGACAGGGTCCCCAATAGTGCCTTCTTGACTGTGCCCAGATAACTTCACAATGAACAACACATATTAAATATGCTGTATATGTTATATGATTGTTTATTTCTGAGCATAATTTTAGCAATAGGTAACCAATGGAGAAAGGATAATGGGCTTGGGGGCGTTGTGAATGGTTGAGGTAGTATCACAAAAAGAGACAATCGAATGACATATTTTTATTGTTTCTTTGGTCAGTCTAACTGTTGCTACGTGGAGCTTTTAAACATCCTATTGCTTGGACTATAGGTATTGCAATGACTCACAGAGGTGTCTCATTTGCAGCAGGGGATCATTTGGTACCAAGAGAATGGGATTATACACAACTTGTGGTGACAGAAAAATGCAAAAAAGTAAAAGCCTCATTTGGTTCTGCTGGAATCAGTCACATCCACGGCCACTTGGGGCTGGGGCTGAATGTAGCTCAGCAGAGCCCAGAGCAAAATGACAAATAGGACAACCCAGTGCTCGTACACAAGGGGAACTCTGGCCCTTGGCTACGGTTCGTTAACAAGATTGAGGTTTCCCCTTGAAAACCTGGGCAGCAGCTTTGAGAATCTTTCCACGGATTCATCCTGAGTTTAAGAGGCAGGTGTAAAGGCTCCTTCTGTCTGGGTTTGGATGTTTTGCAAGGCTTTAGCCATTGGGCTTGTTTATTTTCTTTGCAATAAATTATAAGCACAATGTGTGTGCATATAATATATGCATATAAGTCTATTACTATAAACACATCTGTGTGTCTAAACACACATCCATCTCAATCCATGTGAGTATTCTTGAGTAAGTCCTACAGGAGCTATAATAAATAATGTGAAACGCATGAAGCCCTTAAAAAGGTAATAGTCCATGATTCACATTGTCTGTGACAGGCACGCAGAAATTACGGCCTCCTTGCAGGTGCAGCTTTGCAGACACTGCTATCTTCTCTGTCCAGCAACCGCCTCTGTTATCACGACGACCGCAAACTGTTTTCTTATGCAACACAATGCTATGAGCTTATGCAATCCAGTTCTAGCAAAAGGTTTCCAGCCGTGGCTTTTCTCCCTTGCAGATTTGCCCCCAAAATGTGTAACGCTGTGATGTATAATTACAGTGAGCCATAAATTTGGGAACAATAAAACAAGTTGAATTCTCATGGTAACACGAAATGGCTGCCTTTTAGCCCTCTCGCTTTCATCTGAAATCCATCACGAAGTAAAGTATGTGGACAGCCACACCAGCAAGCAAATGGCCGTGGAACCGGTAATAGAAGGGAGTCACATTTGGCTTCTCAGGCATGTCAGATGTGTTCTGACTGATACATGGTGCTCAAGGTCACATCAATAAATGTGAACACAAATGTGACAGGAAGGAGCTGCAGAGATAAATCACTAGCAGAGCTGTAATGACACAGTGGTGCTAACTTTTCTTCAAATACCTAAGTAACACTTACTATGGACCTCCAAACGCGTATACTGAACTCTGACAGCTAGATTCATACACTCTGATCACGGGTCCTCTTTTGTAGTCTCTGGATAACACCCGAACATTTTAACTTTGAAACACCTTTGCGAGCAGACCTTCCCACAAATGAACAAAGTTCTGAGGTAGACGCAGAACTTTGGGTGCTATATGAAGTGCTCAAGGGGAGGGAAGGGGAAGATGGTGCATTTCTAAAGACTTATTTAGCTTTACGTTGCCCTTAGAGGAGAGCCTGGCTCTCTAGGGACAACAGTAAATGTAGAGGATTATGGGCAGTGCTGGACAGTTTGGAGATGAGGAGGTAGTTTTCCTCTCTCCGTACAGTTGCCTGGTGGTATTCTATTCTTTCCTCAGCACCAGACCTTTCTCCCCTTTGTAGAATGTTCTAGAAACAACCTTCCTGTAGAGAAGTCTGGTTGGTGATGAAAAACCCACATTTTAATCAATCTTTGCCACTTCCTAGCTCCCATTCTGTATTCAGATGCCTCCATGGCTTACCCGAGCCTCATTTCCTCACTCAGGCCAAGGAGTATAGCACAACTTTGGAGTGGCGTTGGCATGATTTAGCTGAGATGAAGAGGGAACTCACCAGCACAGGGCCTGGTACCTCCGTAGTGCTCAGTAAATGACTATGGTTGTAGTCTTTGATAGGACCCTAGTGTCCTCAGTTTTATGAGCCACGAAGGAGGTATGCTGTGGGACAATGATCTGTACCCTGTCAATTATAGTTTAATAAAATGTTGATTGACCAGTAGCCAGGCAAGAAGTAGAGGCAGGGCAATGAGAACAGGAGAATCCTGGGAACAGGAAAGAGTCATTCTACAGTTGTCGTGACCCAGACCCAGAGGAAGCAAGATGTGACTGCCTCCCTGAAAAAGGTACCAAGCCAGGTGGCTAACACAGACAAGAATTATGGGCTAATATAAGTTATAAGAGTTAATAAGAAGCCTGAGCTACTAGGCCAACCAATTTATGATTAATGTAGACCTCTGTGTGTTTCTTTGGGACTGAACAGCTGCAGGGACCGGGTGGGACAGAAACCCCAGTCAACAGAGGTGGTTACCAATCTGAACACACCAGGAAAGAGTAACACAGGGAAGGAGAAGGGAGAGCTTCCCATGCACCCAAACTAAGGTTAAACGTCAGACTGAATTTGAAATTCAACATGGGAATGAATGTCCCTTACATGGAGAGAGAACCTACCTACTAAATTTTCCTTTGGTTACAAATGACTTCTTGGTTCTTTCCATAAAAGATAAAAAGAAAAAAAAGTATAAATCACAGATACCAAGATGGTTATTTAATCTTTTTAACTTACATTTGGAAATGATCTGGGTTTTGAATAATGTTGAATAATTTGGAGTGTGTGCGTGTGTGTAGTATATGTGCATATGTGTATGTATGCATGCAGAGGTCACAGAAGAATGTCAAGTGACTTACCCTATCACACTTTGTCTTGTTTCTTTGGACAGGGTTTCTCACAGAACCTAGAGCTAGGCTGGCAGCCAGCAAGCCCCAGCAATCCTCCTGTCTTTGCTCTCTACAGTGCTAGGGTTACAGGTGTATATGTAGCCATACCCACATACCTGTTATTGTGGGTGCTGAGGATTTGAACTCTTTTTTTAACTTTTTTTAATTGATTTTATTGAGCTCTACATTTTTCTCTGCTCCCCTCCCTGACTCTCCCCTCCCCTTCTGACCTTTCCCATGGTCCCCATGCTCCCAATTTACTCAGGAGATCTTGTCTTTTTCTACTTCTCATTTAGATCCATGTATGTCTCTCTTAGGGTCCTCATTGTTGTCTAGGTTCGCTGGGATTATGATTTGTAGGTTAGTTTTCTATGCTTTATGTTTAAAATCCACTTATGGGTGAGTACATATTATATTTGTCTTTCTGGGTCTGGGTTACCTCACTCAATATGATGTTTTCTAGCTCCATCCATTTGCCTGCAAATTTCAAGATGTCATTATTTTTTCTGCTGTGTAGTACTCCATTGTGTAAATGTACCACATTTTCCTTATCCATTCTTCGGTGGAGGGGCATTTAGGTTTTTTCCAGGTTCTGGCTATGACAAACAAAGCTTCTATGAACATAGTTGAGCACATGTCCTTGTAACATGATTAAGCATCCTTTGGATATATACCCAAAAGTGCTTGAAGTAGGTTGTTTCCTAATTTTCTGAGAAATTGCCATACTGATATCCAAAGGGGCTGTACCAGCTTGCATTCCCACCAGCAATAGAGGAGTGTTCCCTTTACCCCACATCCTCTCCAGCATAAGTTGTCATCAGTGGTTTTGATCTTGGCCATTCTTACAGTTGTAAGATGGAATCTCAGAGTTGTTTTGATTTGCATTTCTCTGATGGCTAAGGATGTTGAGCATTTCCTTAAGTGTCTTTCAGCCATTTTAGATTCCTCTGTTGAGAGTTCTCTGCTTAGGTCTGTACTCCATTTTTTACTGGATTATTTGTTCTTTTGATGACCAATTTCTTGAGCTCTTTGTATATTTTGGAGATCAACCCTCTGTCTGATGTAGGTTTGTTGTGCTACACTCCTTGGCGTGAGTGAGGAAATGAGGCTCAGGTGAGTCATGGAGGCATCTGAGTACAGAATGGGAGCTGGGAAGAGGCAAAGATTGATTAAAATGTGGGTCTTCTCCTCACCAGCCAGACCTCTCTACAGGAAGGTTGTTTCTAGAACATTCTACAAAGGGGAGAAAGGTCTGGTGCTGAGGAAAGAATAGAATACCACCAGGCAACTGTACAGAGAGAGGAAAACTACCTCCTCATCTCCAAACTGCCATCCTTCACCATCTCCCCATGCCACTCCCATCCCATGACCCAGCGTCCTGGACCAAGTCCAGCACTGCCCATAATCCCACAGTCATTGTGGGAAACTGGAGCCCAGCCTTCCAGTGTACCTGAAGATGCTACACATGTGCTCGGTGCCATCCTTACTGGTGAAGAATTTCCAACTCTTACAAAGAACTTGGAGTTGGGTTTGGACAAACCTAAAAGACATTTTGCCCTGAGCTTTTTTCCCATAATTTTAAACCTAAATGTATTTTATGAGAAATTTAATCCGTATGTTTCTGATTAATTTGTAAGAGCTATTTGATGTCAAAGGGCCTTTTAAGTTTTTATAAGTCTTTTAAGGACTTTCACTTGGAGATGCTTTGCCAGCAGAAAATGAGCTGAGATTCCCCTATCATTTAAGTTCAGTCCCAACTGCAGCAACAATGGAATCTCCTCCTTGTTCCTCTACCCAGATCATCTACAGCTGCCGCAGATGTAATGAACTCATCACATGTTCCTTCACGCAGGGCTCCCAGTGAGATATTTCTTATCACAGGAATGGAATGGTATTGAAGTTTCATTGCCAAACACTTAACTCACACTTTAGCCTATGTCTACAGGCAGCTACCAGAGAGAGCCTTGCAGTCTGAGTTCAGCAGCTAATCTACTAACATATTCAATCCTCACAGACAGGTTAAAGCTTTTGTCCTCACCATTTACAATGATTTTTTTCACTGACCATCTGGCTTCTGCCCCCAGCTTTGTAACTTACTAGTTATCTGATCCTAAACAAACCATTTATTTTTGAGTCCCTTAACTACAAAATAAAAAATATGATTGATAACCATTTTAAAAATTAAATATATAATATCTATCAATGGTTTGAAACATGGTAGATAGTAGTTCCTAAAGTTCAATCTGTGGATGGGAGGAAGAGGCATCAGAGAGATAGAAGGACGGAGAGGAGAGAATAAGATCTTTGTTTTTGTCTTGCATAGAACAGTGATATCCAAGTTTCTGGACCTATCTCCAAAAGTCTGCCTCTGCCTATCTGGAGGAGGTCCTAGAATACACATTTTTTATAAGATTCTTGGGTGATACACAGTGCCTGAGGACCACTTTGAAAAATGACACTTTATGGTAATACGAGGGAAAAGAAGAGAATAAGATGTCTTGCAGACTGCAATGAGATGATGGTGGTGGTGGCAGTCTGAAGATGCTGCCAAGTCAAACACAAGGAGACCAGGAAGTACCAGGCAGAAATGATGTACAACAGCTCTGGATGATGGCTCTCTTTCTCAGAAAAGAATATCGGGCACACACAAGTAAATCATGGATATAGTCTCACTGATGGACAAAATAGGTCCAATCCCTTGTGCACAGCTGGATGGCAACTGTTGCCACCATTACGGAAAACAATGTGGAGATTCCTAAAGAAATTAAGACTGCAACTACAACATGGCCCGGCCATTCCTCTCTTGATGTCACACCCACCTCTAAAAGACAACCATGACCTCCAGCCCTTACTGTGGCCCTCTACACAGCAGCCATATCACAGAAACAAGGGTCTGTGTGTGTAGGGATATTATTCAGTCTTTAGAAAGGATGAGACACAACATAGATAACCTGGGGGCCATTAACAATCAAAATAAGCCAGACGGAAAGAAAATGATTGTATCCAAACAGAATCTGGAAGAAGGAAAAGAAAACTCGTAAATGCACAGACAGAAAGTCAGCCCAACCTGTAGCCCTGGCCAGAGGCTTCTTTAACCGCCTGGCCTCCTGGTTGCTCTCTCATGCTCCTCTGCTTACTCTACCAGTCACTTGGCGCAACTGCTCCTTCTGATTGGGTCCCAGCCCTCCACACTCCTCAAAGAGCAAGAGTGAGCCATGGCCCAAGGAGAATCGGGAATATTCAAACAGGACGGAGACATTGGTTCTGCCCTGATGCAAACTGCTGGACCGCAGCTTAAAGCCCTGACAGTCACACACGAGACGTCACATGAAAGAAGGTGGGCGTTTTAAAGGGAAGGTGATAATTATGAAAATGTGTGCTGTGCATGCACGTGTGGCTGATCACAAAGGACAAGCAGAAAATTAAAGAGGCCATGGCCAAACTCTATAAAAATTGGGAGTCAAGGGAAGGGGCTGTTGGCTGAAAGAGTTCCCACGGGAAGGTGAGTGAGTCCTGCTGAGTCTCACTGTGGCTGAGTATCAAGCTGAACTTGAACTAGTAGAAATGTACACCATGACTGAAATATGAGATTCCAGGGTACCTTTTAAACCTGAGGAACTCATGCTTAGGGAAAAGAAGAGGAAGTACTATTTCACAAAATAAAGATTAAGGTCATAGAATGCGCTGCAGGAAAGCGATAAAAGGTGAAAATATAAATCATGTCCCAAAGGATTTTAAAAAACAAATCATGAATGGCCAAGCAAGAAATAGCGGTGAGGAAAATCTAAGCTGAAACTAAATTTCAATATTTCAAGCCTTTCTTCTTTGGAGGAGAATTCCTAGAAGGGAAGTTGTCCATCAGGGGACATGAGGCGTGAGCAGAAGGGTAACACCCAGGAGACCAAAGATATTCAGAGAGATCAAGTAAATAAATACATTAAAGGTCAAGGAGATTAGATCTCTCACGTAACGAGGAAAATGGAAAGGCTAGTATGAGCTCTTCAGCACGTGACTGGAATTGAAGGCAGCTGTGCGAATTGATCGCTTCCAGTATAAAGAGGTGAATTTAAGAATAGATCCAATACACGCATGTGCATCTGTGTGTATAAAAGCATGTAAAGCAAGTAAAGAGTTATCCAAAGAAGCCGGCTAAGTCTGGAATAGTTTGGGCATCAGAACAAATAATGATGATAATGAATTAATTCATTGAGTAAAATGGGAACTGGGTCATCCACATTCACATAAAGAAATGAAAAAATGCAGAGATCAAAAAGAGATCCTCTTTGCAGCAGGATGGCAGCTAAGTAGTGAAGAAAACAGCATGGAGCTATAAAGTTGCCATATGGCAACCCTAATAGCAATAACTAATTGAAGCAACAAACACCGGTGATTCAAAAAAGTCAATTGTTTAAAGTACAAAGAATGGGATCTACTGAGTCTCAATGCTTTTGTTCATAGAACTCTTACTAACTGTAAAGAGAAAGAGAGGATGTTAACATGGATGAAATTTGGCAGGTACCATCTTCACCAAATTATCCATGTTAATAGCACCAGGAAAGGGACAAACCCATCCCATGCACCCTGCCATGTGACCTGATATAAAGAACACAGACTCACTTCTGTGACATCCAGCCAAAAGCAAATAATGTGAGCTCTAACCATTAGAATGAAACAAATAAACAAAAAACTACTGGGCAAAGTCAGATTTAGTAATATTCTACAAAATGACTGGCCTTTAATCTTTAAAAATGTCAAGATCACAAGAAACATGGAAAGACTAAGAAATTGTTGCAGACTGACTAGGAAGATGATGATTCAGAGGAATGCATGATTTTATCCTGGACCCTTTTTCTAAAAGAATATTAGTAGGATACTTGGCAAAACTTGAATAAAGTCTCAGGATGGAGGGCACCTGAGTACTCTCTGTGCTCTTCCAGGGCAGAGGGCATCTGAGCCCTCTAAAGCTCTTGGATAGGTAGAATTAACATAGTAAAAAAGGCCCTCTGAAGAAAACCAATCTACAGATTCAAAGCAATTCCCATCAAAAATCCAACACAGTTCTTCACAGATCTAGATAGATAGATAGATAGATAGATAGATAGATAGATAGATAGATAGATAGATAGATGGATAGATAGATAGCTGATAGTCAGATAGATGAGATAGATAGATAGATAGATAGATAGATAGATAGATAGATAGATAGATAGATAGATAGATAGATAGATAGATAGATAGTCAGATAGATAAACAGATAGATGAGACAGATAGATAGATAGATAGATAGATAGATAGATAGATAGATAGATAGACAGACAGACAGATAGCTGATAGTCAGATAGATAGATGAGACAGACAGACAGATAGATAGATGATAGTCAGATAGATAGATAGATAGATAGATAGATAGATAGATAGATAGATGGATGGATGCACACCAACAACGATTAGTTTTAGCACCTCTTCTCACCCATCTCCCATCTTGTAATTATCACTTCCCACTCACTAATCCATAAACTCTAAGAAGCAAAAACTTCATTTTCTAAGGGAAAACCTGCCATTCCATTTTTATTTCCATCTAATTTTACCAAATATTTTACAGGGTGATCAGGGCCAGGGTCAAGAGTCTCCAAGTTCTTGGCCTCTTACACAAAGAACTGAAACCAAAGGCTCACACATATGTGTAGAAATAACAAGCTAGCCTTATTCAGAATGAAAGGATAATACAGATTAAAAGAGGGATCATTGACCAAGATTGACTGACAGCAGGCCATACAAATAAGGGTACTCAAGGGCCCCAATTAATATTTGGGGTTTCCTTTTATAGAGTTTAAGAGGAGTATAGTTGCTTGCTCACCATAACAGTCTGAATTAAATACACATATATTTATCTCCAAATATTCCTTTTTATCATATTGTCCCTTCAGCCCTGATATAGAACCCAGAAGTATACATACTGTGACTTGCCTATCTCTGCTGAGGCATTGTTAGCTGGGAAGTGTGGGGAAACTTGGTAAAATGCTGTCAGATGGTAACATCTACCTGCTAGAATGACAGACACCTCAGTAAGCCATCTACACTTTGGCAACTGTTGTCATACTTGACCAGCTAACTCAGGAGTAAAGATAATATCCCTTTTGTTAGATCACAAGAGCAAAGAACTATTAGGGTAACAATCCCATAACAAATGCTTGAATTAAGTGGCTATCTTGTATCTCGATTTAATTTTATAGGTACTTTCCAGAGCATATATTCTATCTTTGCCAAAAAAAAAAAAAGATTAGTATTGCTCAGATTTTACTAGTCCATGAACTCTGTAGAAGAAAGCTTTAGATTTATCTTATAATGGCACTGGCCACTTTTTCCATAGGCATAAAAGAAATTCAATTTCTCTGAACACCTTTTTCCTCTGCTACCAATGTGCTCCAGAGATTAGTAAACTCCTAAAGGAAGACCATTTTTAAAAAAGCAAACCATAATTCCAGAGAAAACAAAAACAGCTAGTTTAGCCATCACCAATAAGAAGCATAAACAGGAACCATTTCAACTGCGTGGAATCAAAAGCTCTGTTTGAAAAGGCTTCAAAACAAGAGTTTACTGTTTCCCAGACATCTGCAGTTGAAAAACACACAAAAACAGTTCTGGAAAGTGCTGTGGTTTACTTCATTCTGAGTGACTTCCAGGTGCAGAGGGGACTATCAGGGCAGAACACAAATGAAATGGGTGTGGACCAGAAGTGTGTCGGAGTCATATTTACACGCCCTTCTTCAGATGTAAGGCTTGCATGGGGGGCTCAGTGCAGCCTATTTGAGGGCAGCCTTATCCTGGAGAGAGCTTTATGCAAATTTCCATCTAACAGACTTCATGGATATCTATTTCTAGGTCAGAGGTCTTTGGCTTAGTACAATTTATCATTGCCCCTGTGCCTGGTGCAGCAGGCACGGTAAGAACCTTAGAGATGGTGAGGGGCATAGGCTTGGAGGCAGAACTGCCAACTGGCTGAACTGGAACCTCAGAACGCGGAGCAAGCGATAAAAAGATCAGGGTGAGAAGAGCATCGCTAGCTTCTTGCAGCACGGAGCAGGACCGTGAGAGCAGTGCCAATCGTCTTCCCCCCAACCAGTCCCGAGGGTGGCATGTTATCGCTGTGAATAACGGCATCAGTGAGTCTCCAATCACCTGCCTGTCTGAGAGGGTGACTCAGGAAATGTCCCCGAGTCTAAGAGAGGGAGAGGGGAAGCTGATGACAATCAACAGGCCCTTGCTTTTGTCAAAGAGACTGCTGTTTTGACCAACACAGTAGACTTAAGAAAGTCACACAGAGTTACTAATTCTCAAGCACAAGAAAATGACTTTGAGTCCGGGTGGCACACTTTAATCCCAGCCCTTGGGAGGCAGAGGCAGGTGGATCTCTGAGTTCAAGGCCAGCCTGGTCAACAGAGTGAGTTCCAGGACAGACAGAGCTACACAGAGAAACCCTGTTTCAAAGGGGAGGAAGGAAGGGAGGAAGGGAG
>PVIU01035072.1:0-10712 GCA_004026605.1 Ondatra zibethicus | reverse complement strand
GCATGGATGGTGCTTAAACACTGCTAAGTCCTGCTGCTTGGTGAAGGTGCAAGCCCAGCCCCTCTTGGTGAAGATGCAAGCCCAGCCCCCTTGGTGAAAATGCAAGCCCAGCCCTCTTGATGAAGATGCAAGCCCAGCCCCTTTTGGTGAGGATGCAAGCCCAGCCCCTCTTGGTGAAGATGCAAGCCCAGCCCCTGTTGGTGAAGATGCAAGCCCAGCCTCTCTTGGTGAAGATGCAAACCCAACCCCCTTGGTGAAGATGCAAGGCCAGTCTCTCTTGGTGAAGATGCAAGGCCAGCCCCCTTGGTGAAGAAGCAAGCCCAGCCCCTCTTGGTGAAAGTGTAAGCCCAGCCCTCTTGATGAAGATGTAAGCCCAGCCCCTGTTGGTGAAGACGCAAGGCCAGCCCTCTTGATGAAGTGCAAGCCCAGCCCCTCTTGGTGAGGATGCAAGCCCAGTCCCTCTTGGTGAAAGTGTAAGCCCAGCCCCTGTTGATGAAGATGCAAGCCCAGCCCCCGTGGACCGCTACTAAATCAGCTTCTCTGTGCTGACCTGGGGGAAACACTTACTTGAGCAGCTTAAGGGGCAGAGAACCTCTTTATCTCAGGCTGCTTTCCTTTCAATGAATATGGACCTTCACAAAGTAGAGCCTCTTCTGAGGGATAGAGTTTTGCCTTCAGGACACCCTTTTAAACTGCTGTTTCTAAGCGCAGGGAGTTTCTCTGCAATGGTACCCATCTCCTTATTACCTCCAGCTGCTGCTTCAGCACCAGCCTGACTACCATCTTTCCTTAAAATGTTTCTCTGCCAAACAAATCACCTTCAGATTTAACCCAGTCAAGCTTTCAGGACAGGCAGAATTTGCCAGATTCTTGACTAATACAGTACATCAATGGCATTATCCCAGTCCCCAGGAGAGTACTTACTTATTCCCTTCGGAAACCTCACCGGTGGGCCCTTTATTGTCAACGGTTTCTAATTTCAGCACCGTTCTATTTTACGCTCCCACTAGGATGACTCCTTGAGGTCTTATAGCATCCGAGGCTTTTTTAGCTCCACCAACAAAACAGTTCCAAAGGCTTGAAAGCCACATGGCCAGCAACCCTTACGAGGACATTTGTCTTTCTGGGGGTGGCTCATTTCCTATCATAGGACAATCTCCAGGACTGCCCGTTTTCTTAAATGTTACATAACACGTGGGCAGATCACTGCCAACACGCCCATGCCCGCTCTTTAGAGGGCCAAGATCACTGGAGCTTTAAAAGCTGAGGAGGTGTTCGCGTCTACCTCTGCACCTACACACAGAATGTCTTCTTTAGACTAACGCTACAACCAAATCTTTCTCACCTATGTCCTGAGGGCCTCTGACTCTGCCCAGCACACCCTGTGCTGTGGACTATCTTCCTGTCTGTTTGTCTGGTAACTGATGAAACATGAACAGACACCATATGATTAATACAAATTCACTGAAAAGCATTGGAAAATTCTTGATCCTAGTAATCAACACAAATGCAATTTCCTGATCATTTCCTTTTATGTCTAGAAAAGCTGAATAAATACCCAAAGACCCCCCAAAATCTAAAAGTACACTCTGGGAAACTGGTTAAATAAAGGAAAGGTCATTATAATTGAAATATTAGATAGTCATTAAAAATAATGAGTTTCAAATATTGAGAAACAAGGAAAATGTATTTCCAAGATATTACTGTGTAGAAAAGTCAGGTTATAAACTTATTTTGAATATATGTAATGACAAACACTCAGCAAATAAATATCATATAGAATCAAAGGATGTCACTTTTAGAATATTATTGTTTATCTCTGAGTAGTAGAGTTACATTATTTCTTCTTTTTTACTATCTAAAAGCTCATTACTCAGGTAAAAGACGAAATTTAAATATATCCTAAGGGTCCTCCCATTAAAGAGTTTTACCCTGTGAGCAAACCAGTGTTGGTGACCTTTGGCCTTTCAACCCACTAGGAAGGCCGAGATCATTGACACTTTGGATGTGTGAGACAGTTTGGCTCAGCAGTTGCTGGATGCCCTCTCCCGCACCAGTCCTGTGAAACAACCTGCTAATGATGTGTCTTGATGGCTCAGCACCTGCCCCTGGGGAAGGGATGCAGCTGGGCGCTTCTTTCTCAGGAATAGGGAAGGATTTCCTTAATGGCCATTTGAAGCCGTGGAGTCATCCAAAAGGGGCGTGAAATTATAAAAATCCTCCTTTAGCTCCAAACAAAAACAGGTCCACGGTATGGGTGTGTATAGAATAGATGTATGCGGTGTCTTCCGATGGGAGAATGTGGTAATGAGAGCCACGTGTGGCTCCGGGCTAGCGTGAACCATTACTGCCCCCTTTTTTTTCTGAGCTCGCAGACGGACAAAATTATGTTGCCTTAATAATGAGACTCTTAAGTGCCAGCTGTCATCCAGCGTCGCAGCCCTCCACACTAACAAAGCCCTCATTAAACGGTTTGCTTGGGATAATTTGCCTCTGTTCCTTTCCTTACGGGGCAACTGACAACCTGGTCTCTCCTCTCCTCACTGAACACCTTTAATCACCGACAGAGAAGTCCGTGTCACATGACGGGATGGCACTTCTTTAATCCTACATGCCTTCGTATTATTATTTTTATGGCCTCTTTCAGAAGTTTTGAAATGAGGTTGGTAGCTAACATCCTGTGCTATCATTCATTCAGTGATAAAATAATAATTGCTAATTTTCTTCTTCAGAGAACCCAGGGCTTTATCAGGAATAACATTATGCAAATGACTATGCAAATGTCAACCAGTGGAGTCTCTGGGAAAAAATTTCGGAGGAAACTGTCAGAATATATCCAAAGTTGGCTGGAGAAAAAAGAAAGAAAGAAAGAAAAGAAAAACCCCAGCATTTTTAACTATAAGGTCACCATGGTAGCAAAGGGAATTCTTGACTAATAAGAATTTTACAAGAAAGCTATATATTCTTTATAATAGAATATTTAATATATATTTTATATTATATACAACATATAATATAAAAAGGCAGGCCATATATCAGTATTTATTGTAGTTCAGTTCACTTATGATACGATGGGTTGCCCTCCCTTGACAATTGTCAGATCCCTTTGGGCTGAGTTTCTTGGATGGTGTCCAAAAATTCAAGGCAATTAGCATTCTACCTTCCAACCTTACGAATTTAACCCTATTTGTTTTATAGTCTCTCTATTTTTCTGATCACGAAGATTTTTGTTTTTTTCATGTTGGAAATTGTTGGGGGAAAAGTTCACCCACCGACAGATGAAAGCTGCTAGATTCTTTCAAAACTGACCTTTTCTGGCACTGGTCAAGAAACAGGGGCGGTCAACAGTGTGTCACCTGCAGGACATGGCCTTTCTAACAGCTGGGAAGGAGGTTTGATGTGAGTCATCCACACACCTTCGTGAGTTCTGACTTGGATTCCTTTACCCGTGCGATACATGAGTGTATTTAATGACCAAAAAAGAGAAAATTGAAATTTAGTAAATTCCAGGCAGTAAATGTGAGGTTTTATTTTGTTCTGTGTTTTATTAAAGACCACATCTTGAAGCCTGACAAGAGAAGAATGTTGGATACACTGTTTCCAGACGTCAGCAGGAGAAGCAACAGAGCCGGTTGAGCTCTGAGGTATCTGTCTCCCTGCCCTGAAATTGCCACCAGGGAATCCCTCTGATGAGCTGTGTGGAGGCAGCCTTGGGTTGCTCGGCACAGGAAGCTGCTGCCCTCAAGTGGAGGACTGAAAATCCCCCACCCACCACAGTCCAGGGCCCGAGGTTTGCGTTTGTAACAGACGTGGCGTTCTAAAGTGGCAGATGAAACCGTGGAACATTATAAGGGGTTACTTTTGTAGGACTCAGCCACGACAAGGTCAATAGAGGTCCGAGTCTCAGTAGTTTACCCTCGACAATACCTGGTTCCAAGAAAGACCACAAACTGAGACCACCCATGCCTCTAGCCAGGAACAGACCATCCAATGGAAATTCCTAACGTTCCAGCCATTGTAGATAGGATCCCCTGCCAGCACACACCCATCCCATTTATTTCACCAGGACACCCCTAGACAAATGCCAGCCAATCAGGGGTCCAGATCCATAGAAATCCCTCACCCCTACCTTTGCTACTATAAGAACGCACCCCCAGATGAGCTCGGAACTCTCCGATCACTCCAGTATGTCAGACACACGGAGAGTCGGAGTTTGCAAACTTGTGTAAGAATAAAGGCTCTTTCCTTTTACATATAGAACTCGGTCTCCTGGTTGTTTTTTGGGGGGACTCCGTGATCTGGGCATAACCACTTTATTACCTCTCTGTTGAGCACTCGCCACTACCCCCCGCCCTGCGCAGGATACGTAGGAGAGCTTTCAGAAGAGAGGGTTGGATACTCCTAGGGTAGGGTGAAGGGGGGGTAGACACGTGGTAGCTAAGGTAGAAAGCTTTGCCCCCCTCGTCAAGGACACACAGCCACCCAGGGTTCTGGAGCGACAGAACTCTGTAGCTTAAAGACAAGGCTGTGGGGGTCCTATGGATCGGAGGAAGATTCCCTACTGTTAGCTGTTGTTAGCTTGGATCTTCCTACCTCCGTTTCCTCACCTGTGAAGCGGGTGTGAAAGTAGAGTTGTTCTGAGCATCCAAAGAGCTGCACAGGTTGCTCAATCTGTCTGCCCCACAGTGTGCTCAGGCGTTTGGTGCTTAAGTATCAACCCCTGAAGCTACGGAAGGGCTAGGGATGAAATGTGTCCAGGACGGCTTAGGTCATAACACATAAAGCCAGTGCCTGCTAGCTGTCATCCATATTCCATAGATAGAGCAGCTGGTGCCTGCGGAACTTAAAAAGCGATAGCTAGTATTAGCAGTCGTAGCCATTCCCGGTTTAAGACAGCCCAGAGCCCTATCGCCAAAGCCCACTTACACAATCCTGCCTGGGCCTTCCCGAGGCCTTGCTCCTAGTCGGTCTTAATAGTGCTGTTGAGGTTATTTGAAGTACCCTCTGCTTGGGAGATATAGTGAGCAGTGTGGTTCACGCACGTGTCGTTGAGTAGAGAAGCAGCTCCGTGGTTTCTGAAGGTGTGTGGGTGGCAGGGCCGATCACCCGGGGCCTTCCGTGAGAACACCTCAGCTGCGTCAACAGGGAAGGCAGGGGAGCAGGGAAGGGAACAGACACATGGGTGAAAGGAAAAGTTCGGAAGATCCCCAGAGTGTATTCACTTGAACAAAAGCCTAGCACACTCCCTGAGGGAATCCGGCCTGGTTTTCCTCCTGGGTTGAGCTAACCTCATAATTACCACACTCCCAGGCTCCTTTTCAAGGCTCGTGAGTGTAGGCCCATGTTTCTACATGGTATGGTGACCAGAATCTCAGGCCATACAGGAGGTGATCGGTCACTTAGCCTGTCGCCATCCTAACAAAGGGTTAGGATGTTGTTCTGCTCCTTGTTTGCAATTTGGAGAATGCCTAAATAGAGATGCTAATTGCCTATGTGACAGAGCTTGCCTACAGAGCAGGAAGAACTCAGGATTTCATGAGGGATAACTAAAAATCTCCCTCCCGATAAAGCCATGTGAGTTGTGTCTTTAATCCTACGTCTCTCCCCTCTGGTCCGGAGAAATAATTTATGGGTCCCGGCTGGCACCAAACCCCGACACGTGACAACTGTAATCTTTTCTCCTCTAGTGGACACTGCTTTCTGATGTCTTCCTCGCAAAATTTAGAAATCTGGATTCCAAGTCCAGTGCATTGGCCTTTCTCACCACGTAAGATCCTGCAATCTTTGCAGAAGCATGAAGGGTCTGGGAGCGCTTTTTGGCCTTCGCTTCCTGCTGTCCATTGCTGGTAGTTGTGTGAAAACTGGCGTGGGGACACACGTGTTCACAGATGACTGGGCGGAGAGGGTGGAGTGGAGCGCCGTGAGGGACAGACAGGACACACTAGCGATCCTGTGTGTCAGCTGCTGATTGACGTACAGATGAGAACTCTTTGGTGCAACCTCCCGCGAGCTTGGATGCTGCTGGTTGACCTACGCGCTGTTGTGGAAGTGAAATGTCAGGGCCATGGCTACGTTATTTGTGCCACTTGCTTAAGGCTTTCGTGGACATTAGGGATAACGCTGTTGGCTAGAGGTCCTGAAGAAAACAGATCAAAGTCTTTGTTCAAGCAGCTCTTGCAGTGGATAAAGCCCAATTACTGCAGGTTGACTACCACAGGTGGCTCCCATTCCTTAACCACAGCGTGAATGGGCTTGAGGGTGTGGCAGCCTCTGTCCCAAGTTGGAGTGACGGGCCTTAGGGTGTGGCAGAGGTCTGTCTGCCCCAAGCATGGCTGGCCCTCTTTTTACTAAAACAGCCTACTTGTCACTTGGTACGGGACAAGAAGCGAACGTGAAAATGCACAGCATAACCACTGGAAACGCTGTTGGGAATGAGAGAGTCTTTGAGAGGGGCTAAGAAGGCTCCATGTAAACACTTCAGAGCGGTGACTCTCCAGATAAGGCTGAAACTGACGTCATCACTAAGGTTCCAGATAACTTTACACTCGAGTTTAACAAACATGTGCAAAACCCTACTGTGTTTAAGGACACAGGTCGGATTCAAGGTCCCTACATTCTAGCGGGAAAGAGGGAAACCAAATAGCTCTGCCATGCAGGACCTGCAACCTGCAGAAGGACATGGCTTCCAACTGTCTCTTTGTCGGGCTACGCAGTAGGAGCTACAGAGGCTCTGTGGATATGGTTGGATTTTAAAGGAAGCTTAAGTCTTCAGCAAAGGAACTTCTTAAATCAGGCGCGACTGTGGTGGGTAGATGGCTCAATCAGACTGTCTATCAGAGAATTGAGAGGCCGGCAGGGGTCACGTTTGAGAACTGGGACTTTGTGGAGATTAGCAAACCATTAGGCATCGCCTGAGGTAAACTGGGAAGTGCAAAGTGATGGATTGAGCTGGAAGACTGCAGCAGGAGTGAAGAGGGGAAGGTGAAGAGGGGATCCCATTGAGCAGAAGAGAAAAGTCTGGGATAAAATGGGAAGGGGCAGAGCCCGGGGGCGGGGTCTACTCCGTAAACACAGGAGGAAACAGTACACAGCCAAACTTGATGAG
Source organism: Ondatra zibethicus (assembly GCA_004026605.1). Taxonomy (NCBI): domain Eukaryota; kingdom Metazoa; phylum Chordata; class Mammalia; order Rodentia; family Cricetidae; genus Ondatra; species Ondatra zibethicus. The sequence goes on along the minus strand of PVIU01035072.1, from coordinate 3,607 downwards.
TTAGAAACTAACTAACCCTTTTTTACTTAATCAGTGGAAAGCATCCAAGTAGCGTTCTTAGAGTTCGAGGCCACAAACTAGTTGCTTCATTTGATGCAGTAAAAATAGCTAAACAACTAATATGTTTTTGGTTCAGTTTACTCTTTTGGGAAAGCTTTTAGAGGCCGCATAAGCCCGAACCTAAAAATATGTGCGTGCCATTTTGCTAGTTCTGGGTATATTTTTGTGTTTTATGTGCATGTATAGTTACTGATTTCTGGGTATGGAATTGCTTATGGTATGTTTGTTTGAAAATGACAATCTTTGTGGCACCTCTCTGTAATCCCAGCACCAAAGAGGCTGTCCCAGTAGGGCCGCAAGTTCGAGGCTGGCTTGGGTTATTTAGAAAGATGACGATGATGATGATTTATGTTTTGAAGAGGTGGCTCGGGGGTAAAGGTGCTTGTTGCCAAGTCTGGTGACCTCAGTGAAATCCCTGGTATCATTCCTCGTTGTAGAAGGAGAGAAGTGACTCCTGCAAATTGTCCTCTGTTCCGTCTTACATGTCACAGTGTTTCCAGTAACAGACAGGATACCAATGCTCGCGTGCCGAAGAAGGAGTACAGTCTGCATTGCGGAAGTCCAATCTTATAGCCAGGGTACCTTCAAGACCAGGGCAAATTCAGATCACCCAGACACTTGGCAATCTAAAAAGTCGAGGTCAGGCCTGTTTACCTAACAGATGGTTTCTACAAGATACCCTTTCAACATAGGAATTAGGGCATAGTGAAATCTGACGATCATATCTCATAATAGAGCCACCAACAGTTCCCATAACCTTTTGAGGTTGCTACTACATTATCAAGAGGTAGGATTTGAAAGTCCGGTCCAAGTTCACTTGATTTTTGCATAGGTAAGTAGTAACAGCAAGTATTTTACATACAGTTTGACTATGGGAAAAGTAGAGGGCCCTTGATAAATAGAACCATTCAGCTGATTTTTGAATGCATGTAAGCGGAGAAAGTATATATGACCATCTTCCAAATCATATCATCAGACAATAAGATAATATATAAGCTCAGTGCTCCTTTGGGGCCATTGTGATTTGAATTTGGGTCTTTCTCAGGTTTTGAAATATCTGCATAGACATACAGAGGGGGCTTGAGGATGAGACAAACTAGGCATGGGATTCACAACATTTTACACACGCCTTGCATACACAGCCTACAGATAACATCATGCAGTTTTAATGTAGTTGTGTTTTTTTTCTGTGACCCCATTGTGTTAAGTGTAGTGTAGAATTTTCTAGAATGGTATCAACTAAAAAAAAAAATGTGGGGTGAGGGCCACACTGGTACATCAGGTTTTCAGATCAGGTCCGGTCAACATGTCATTAACCCTGAGTCAGCTTTGGCAACTGACTTCTCTGCTTGAAGGTGAGTTACTGATGAGCGAGCCTGTTCACAGCATAATTTATTTTTTCTCTTGCCCATTTAAAAACATAAAGAAAAACTTCTAATGAAAATTACAAGTTTGTCTTCCCTCAGGATGGCTATTAATAAGCACCAAAAGCAAGGAATATTTGAGTTATTTTAAAATATGTAACCCATAGTAATGAATTAATTATCATATAATATTAAAGCTTTGATTATTCGTACATGAGAGCTTCCATTATTAATGATTGCTTATGAAATTATTCTTTGTAATTTTCATTATGATTCAAATTAACTTCATTAGTTGGGCTCACGATTCATATTTTCTATCAAACTCTACTTTTAATTTCTGAAGCATGAAATGACATAAAATGTCTTGGAGGGGGGAGAAAGTACTTAAAATTAAGATTTTACTTTGATCCACTAAAGTAAACGAATTGAGTGAGTCGAGGAGCCGGAGGAGGTCTCATACGCTGCCCTCTGGCGTTTAAAGGCCTACATTGCATGGCAGAATGAAAACCCAAAGCAAAGGCTCAACTGTGACCAGCTTCTTGCATCTGGGGTGGTCTTCATGCTCACATCGCCCCCTGCTCGCCGTATTGAGGCTGCAGCTAAACGGATAACGTTTAAAATGATGACTGAAAGAAACCCAAAGGCTGGCAACCCCAGAGAAGGCTGTGGAATGCACATCCCTGCGACGGTCTTCTTAAAGTGAAACCATCCAGTACTAAACTGTTCCCTTTGTCTCTAGATTGTCACATTTATTAGCTCACTAGACCCGTTGACAAAGGAGGATTTAGTGAGGGTCTAGTGAAGACACGAGGAGTAATTATGCCTTCAATCAGGGCTTTGTGCCTGTGTTGGGATTCTGTAATGCCAACAACTATTCTCCTTTTGATTTAATTGAACATTTTTTTTCTAGCCTTGTTCCTCCCTTAATTTGTGCTAAAATTAGATTAAAAAAAATCAAATGCTGTTTGTGCTTTAGTTTCGCTTACAGCTTATGTATGACCTTCAGGTATCTCTTGGGGTGGTTGGAGGCTGACCTGAGGATTTATTTTAATTACCATTTTTCAAATTCCAAGCAGCATTTTGACCCATTTTTCCCCCATTTGATGGTTGCAACCACGATCCCTTTTTGGGTCACGAACCTGCTTTTGTGTGTGCGGTAAAGCTGCCTGAGGAACTCTGGGAAGGCTCCTCCTGACCAGAGTACAGGCTGCATTGCTTTGGCCGCCTGAAGAATCCAACATTGGCTGACATTGTGTTTCTCAGAGTGAGTCATAGCCCGGATTAACAGACACTCGAGGGAGCAGCCGTTTTTTGAGAAAGATGTGTTTTTGCAGGGAAAGGATTTTCTCTGAAACTGGAAGGAGGCTTGTGGACATATTAGTGGGGCTGGTCCCGCACTGAGAAGGTGGTTGCCTGGGTGACCTCTTGAGTGACAGTTGACGCTAGCTGTCCGTAACTCACCACAGCCCTTCACAAATTTCCCACTTCAGTGAGGTGCTGAAAGGCACTGGGCAAAAATCGGAGCGCTTGCTTTCCAGACTGTGGGAAGATTTCCTAGAGAGAGCTGTGCCTAGACTTGGGACTAACTGGCCTCTGATGCTCATTTTGGAGAACCCTTAGGGGTTCATACAGTAGGAAAGGGAAGCACCTCCCTAGGGCTCACCTACCTACGGTTAAACTCCAGGCTGTTCTGGCTTTGAAACTTGTGAGTACCAGGGAGCTGGGTCAGTCAGATTCACTCAAGAGGTACAGGGAGCACGGTTAGCCAGACTCATGCACAGATATAGGGAGCACAGTCAGGCTCATTCATGAGTTCAGGGAGCACGGACAGCCAGGCTCACTGATGTCCTCCACGTCTAGAAAGCACATAATAAGTATTCAACAAGCATTTGTTGAGGAAGATAAACGAGTGAGAACTGGCGTGGTAACTCAAAAGTATTCAAATTAAAATGTTAACTTGCAACTTTTAAAAAATGACAGGGCCTTTCCTCGTTGCTCGGATCAGTCTCGAACATACAGACCCGTTGTCTTAGCCTCTCAAATAGCCAGTGTCACAGGTGCGTGCCTAGCATCTACCACTGATTGTCTGTCTGTCTATCTATCTGTCTGTCAGTCGGTTGGTTGGTCCGTCCATCCATCCATCCATCCATCCATCCATCCATCCATCCATCCATCCATCCATC
>PVIU01035071.1:0-10711 GCA_004026605.1 Ondatra zibethicus | reverse complement strand
AATGTGCTAATTAGAGCGGTTCGGCGCGGATCAATGGGCCAGGTGTGGAGAAGGCGCCTGGTTTCTGTCAGCGCTGCAGCTCCGTGGAAACACCCTACCTGGGAAATGAGTCTTGTCTTTTTGAAGACTCGGAAGCGGACCCACGATCTAAAAAACGGTACAGACAGGTGTTTGATCACCACACAGCATGTTAGAGTCGGAGAAATTACTAAACGCATTCCCCCTGCTGGGGGTAGAGAAGGCAATCATAGAACCCAGTACTTCCAGCGCCTGTGCAAGACGCAGAGTTGGCCACGTGATCTGTGGCAGAGCTAGGTGCCCTCTAGGAAAAGTAGGACAAATGAGCATCTAGCATTTATTCTTCTGATTTCTATACCACCTTTCTCGGCCTCTGCGTGTTCAAACCTCGTATCCAGCCGAGGGTTCCCGTCAAGTCTGACTTCCAGCTAGAGTTAGCTGGTAAAAGCTGCCCCCTGCATGTCTGACTTCCTGTTGGATGTAGCCGTGGGATGGTTCCTTCCATGTCTGACTTTAGGTTGGATGTTGTACATGAGGAGGCCCGAGGAGAATAGAGGGAGGAGAAAGCCTCAGGTTTACTTCTGCTTCCCCACCTCTGAAGGCCCAGACATGTGATCCCTCCATCCAGAGTGAGAACTGAGATTTCAGATCCTGCCGAATGTTATAGCAGAGGCAGGGGTGAACACAGCTCCAGCTTGAGTTTGCTGCAGGAAAGGATTTCAGGCCAAGTCAGTATGAAGCTGAGTAGGGCTGTCTCACCTTGTTCTCTCTAAAACCATCAAGTGTAGGATTTGGGTAGTTTTTCATACTCCTTTCTGTCTCCTTCCCATGTCCTCTCAATTCTCTGTCCTGCCCTACCTCAGAGGGACAAGCCTGTCCTTGTAGGTTTCTCAGTCCAGTGACCTGTACGTCAGACCCACCCTTACCAGCTGCCATAGCCTTTCCTGTAGACTGTGGTTCGAGCTCTGTCCATGCCCAGGGAAAACACCTCTTTGTTAACTGTTCCTCAAATGATCCTAGGGATGGGAGCAACAACTTGGTGGTTAAGAGGATTCGCTGCTTTTCCAAAGGATCCAGGTTCAACACACAAACACACACACACACACACACACACACACACACACACACACACACACAGAGCAATTTGATTAAACCTTCTGGTAACTTTTGTAAAATACGAGTGACCCCTTGTTTGATGTAGGAGGTGAGGCTCACCATGGACAGAGATGGTGAGAAGGCCTCTCTGGGAATAGTCTTTGGCTGCTTCAGGGCAGGGGGGCACCTATAAGTGACCTGTCAGAAACTCAGCCTGGAATGTCATGGGCTGTGAGACTAGAGAGCTAGAGAGCGAAGGTGTAACAGCAGCATTGAGGGGAAAGGAGAAAGCATCGGGACCTTGGTTGTCTGACACTGCGCTCTCCCTGTGGTGTTGAAATAAACACAGTGGTGGGAAGGGGTTACTGACGCATGAGCTCTGTGTCTACAGCTTTGGATGGGAATGTGGCTCAACTGGTTGAATGCTCACATAGCATGAAAGAAGCCTAGAGTTTGATTCCCAATGCTGCATCAAAGCAGGCATGGTAGTGTATTGCTAGGGTCCCAGCACTTAGGAACTGGAAATGGGAGGGAGGATACAAGCAATTCAAGGCTAGCCAGGACTGCATGAGACCCTGCCTCTGATGGTGGTGGTGGTAGTGGTGGCGGCGGCAATGGTGGTGATGGTGATGACAATGACTAAGGAATCCAAGTTCTGACTACTCCCTGTCACTTGCCACCACCCTTAGCAATGTCATATTTACTGGAATGTCTGAGTGTCTTGAGAGGCATGCACCCCCCTTTTTGAGTTGGTTTTAGTATCCAGGCGAGCTGTCTCTGTGGGTTATAAACCTCGCCTTTTTTCCCAAAGGCATTTCCTGGAGGCAAACAGGCCCCAGCTCTACAGTGCAGGGGTCTGGGCTTCTGTCTCTGTCACTCTCAGGCTCTCACTTGCTGGGATATGTTCTGTGCCCAGCATCAGCAAGTCACCAGGACTGATCACCCTCTACAGCAAAGTAATTTCCAGGTCCTTTTAGTTATGCCAAAGCTTAAAGCAGAATGTCCCCATTCAGTGCCCAGCTATGTCTGGTTCAGGCTGAATACACCCACTCCCTGCCGGTCCTTAGCTCTGAGTTGGGTTAACTCTGTACAGCTTTTTCTGGACTGTCTCTGCTTAACCTAATCTTGCCTGGCACAGCCCTAGGCTCCTTGCAGTGGGATCTCCCTCTGTGCCAGGATGCTCAGGGTCAAGAGGACCTGTGACCACACCCATTGGTAACTGATACCACCAGTGTCTAAGATGCTCAGCATCTTCCACAGTGGGAGAAATACAACACAAATGCACCAGCAAACTTTCTCACTAGAGTTTGGTAAAGAATAAAATGCTTGTTGACAGGCGGTGTTGGTGAGGGGGGCAAACAAACAGAAGCACACACTGTGGGGTGAGCCTGAGCAGGTGTATGTTAGGGCAAGGTAGCTGAAGACAACCTGGCATCATCTGTAGAAACTTAAATGCTGTCAACTCTGGTCCACATCTAGGAATCTCTTCTATTCAGGTAGTTATGGTTACTCTTAGTTGTCAAGTTGACTGGATCTGGAATGCACTAAAAGGCAAACACCTGCGCACTCCTGTGAGGAGTTTTCTTGACCAGATTGTTTGAAGTGGAAAGGCCCACACTAAAAGTGAACAGTGTCTTCCAGTGGCAGCTGAGACAGAGAAGGTGGGGGAAGTTTTCTTTGTCCTACTTGTCTTTACTGTCGCTGGCAGATGCATCTGCATGCTGCTGCTGCGGAGGCTGCTATATTCCTTCTCTGACGTTAGGACCCAGCTCCAGGCTTCCAATGTGCAGTCCCCTAGTCAGTGCCAGGCTGGGACTACTATGGCATCCAGCCTCATGCACTGTGTGGCCACAGGGTTCTCAGCCTCTGGGGTGACATAGTCCTTGGTGGACTACTCAGTCCAATCAAGAGAATTCCCTTCAATGTATATCCATTCTATCAGTTCTGTGGTTCTCAAGAACCACGGCTCACACAAGAGGCTGCTTGCACCGACCAACAAAGTTATTGATACGAAAATTCGATTGCATCATTGTCTGTAATAGCCAAACATGTGTATGACATAAATGGCCACTTCCAGCCCACCCATCTGTGTAATATTGGGTTATAAAGCTAGGGTAATAGGATCTTATTGTATTAGTAAAAAGGACACACACACATATATGCACACATACACATATATGCACATATGCACTCAACTATCATTATGCCATTCATTCATGTACCACCCATCTGTCTATCATCCAGTCTCTGTCATTGCTTCAACAGTCAGAAAGGAAACCTGAGATTTCACAAGGACCAGGTGTTTATTATGCATACTTTTTCATTCTCATGTTTAATCTAAATGCATTTTCCTTATAGAAGTTGTCAGAAAAATGGACAAATAATAAATAAATATTTTAATTCTTTCCCTCCTCTTTCATTATTTCTGCCTTGGTGCTGATTTTTAGCTCTTTGTTGTTTTTGTTTGTTTGTTGTTGTTTTGGTCTCTGTCAGCAGTGTTCTGTGGAGTGTTCTGCTTGCCATTCCTTCAGCGAACAAATCATGTCTATCTGCCTAATGCACCTCTCGGATCGTGGATCATCTGCCTCTTCTGTGATGTCCTGTGGGGTGGGTTCCACATGAGTCCACACCCAGAACACAGAGCACCTCCTGAGAAGGGAAGCCACTTGTGAATGGAGCGTTGCTCACTCCCTAGGGGGCGTTGCTGAGGGGACACAGTAGACACAGGAGCTGGGGTTTGAACAGGAACCATCTCCACAGGCTCCTGCGCTGGAAACCCAGTCCCCAGCTGGGCGTGCTACTGGGAGCCATGGAAACTGGTAGGAGGAGTCTAGTTCAAGGAAGTTAATCACGGAGTGCAACCCTGAGGGCTATACCCGCCCCATCCCTGCCCTCTTTCTTTCTGGACCTTGTGTGTGTGAGCGGTGTATATAAGTAGGCATGTACATGCCACGGTGCGTGTGTAAAGTTCAGAGGACAACATGTGGAAGTCAGTTCTCTTCTTCCTCCATGTGGGTTTCAGGCTTGTTGACAGGTGCCTGAGCCTACTTGGCCATCTCATCAGGGCCCCTCTTTCTCCCTTGGCCACCTCACGCTGCCCACCAGGATATACCTCTGAAACTGGGAGTCAAAATCTAACTATCCATCTTAAAATTGTCTGTGTCAGGCGCTTCGTCACTGCAGGAAAAGGTGTGATTAACACAAGAGCACCTCAGGGAGACAGGCTCCAGCAGGTGTCTTCCTTCTAACATTTGGGTTTTCCAGACCCCTTAACCCAAATTCAGCTTGACTGTGAAGATGCACCCGATAAAGGACTTATGCTGCCTCCTCGCGGCTTGTCACCAGATAGAGACCATCACAGTGAAATGTCACCCTGTGTGGATTCCCATTCTATTCTGCCTTCCTTTCCCTCACCTTCATCCTTCTGTCCTAAAAATGTACCTCAAAATATAACATATAACCCCTACACCAGGCTTTGTGTTCTAGGAGGCATAGCTTGGCCGGAGGAAGCAGATCGCTGTGGGCATGACTCGGAAAGTTAGACCTGGTTTTCAGTCTATTCTTCTCTCAGTTTCCTCTCCTCCACGAGTTGAGCAGCCTTCTTCTCTATACGCTCCTACAGCCATGATGGTGAGCTTCAAAATGGGCCTGGAATCAATGAAGCTGTCAATGATGGGCTCAAATCTAAGCATGAGTCAGGATAATTTTTTTCTTATACCTGTCCTCTCAGGTATTTTGGTCACAGCAGTACAAAATTAATTAATAAGGTTGCACTGAAGTGCTAACTCATCTGAGAGAACCAAAATGTAGGCCTCAGGAATGTCAGGCAGATTTCTCAGAGGGCCTCCAAGCTTCCTCCTCTATGGACAATCCTGCTCTCTCGCCTGTATGGGGACAGATGACTGCATTCAGCCAACACCCCTGTGGCTGAATTATACTACAGAGACCAAGCTGCTAGCAGAGGCCTCTGGTCAACTGACTACTAAATCAAAACAGAAACTACTGGTAGACATGACCTTATCAGCCACCTGCCCCCGCCCTTCCTCAGCCTGAGAAAATAGAAAGTGTGAGTAGAAAGTCTCCTGTTGGTGGTGAAGAGGCCATCTGGCATGCCAGGGAGATAACTGTACAGCAGGGGATTATGGGTAGTCTCATGGAGCTGAGAAACTAGAGAAATGAATCTCAAGGAACTAAACCCCCACAGCACTCTGGGAAAATCAGAACTGGGTACTTTCTGGCCAAGCTTCCAAATGAGAAGCTGTATCTCAGGCTCAAGGTCCTGAGTAAACCAGAGGCTCCACAGTAACTCCAAGGCAGTCAGTCTGCACTGTTCTCATGTGTTAGGTTTGCAGAAGTTTGTTATGCAGCAGCGAAAACCCAACCGAGACCTCCAGCTGCACAGACTCATTTTCAGACTCAAAGGAAGAGGCTGCCGCCTGCCAGGAAGTCAGAAGCAGCTTAGGCTGGGGCAGCAGAAAGGGACCTGTGGAGAAACTTGGAACCAGGTGAAACTGGTTCCTAGATGGGAACTAGCTTCATTCCGGTGCTTCTCTGAGAACTTCCAACTGCTGATAATTTTGTCTCTTGTGCTCACGTGGTGGGATGAAGACACAAAACAGCCAAGACAATGACGGGAATGACACATGTAGCCTTTTGTGTTTGGGGGGCCCTTTGGAGTTATCAAAGCTGATGCATTTGTTGGTTTGTTTAATTCTCCTCCAGCCCTGAGGGAACAGTTAATATTTTCTATTCATTTCACAACTAACTAAACAAAACAAAAACAGATCATTGAGGGCTCTCCATGGTTACGCAGTTATTAAAGCTGTGTGAGAACCAGACCTAAGGCTCGTGGCTTCCTCCAAGGAGGAGCAGAGGAGAGAAAGATTGAAAAAAAAAAAAGGAAGAAGAAGAACAAAAGCGGTCTCCCTTGTGTCCTTATGGCTTGAATCTAAAATGTCCCGCGCAGGCTCAAGTGTCGAGCGCCTGGATAGAGGATGGCGGACACTTGAGGTGGGTCTTGGACAGTTATACTTGATCCTGGCGTCTACTCCCTTCTCTGCTTCCATGAGTTATGATCCAACCACTGACCCCGGGTGGAACCCACCAAGAGGGGTCCGAACCCCTTGGGAATGGTGAGCCACAATAAACCTCTTTCTTCAGGACATGACTGTCATGCATGTTGGTCACAGCAAGGCAAAAGTAACACATGATCACCAAAACATGCCACATAGGTGCCCAGCTCAGAGTCATTCTAGCCCTTGGGAGGATGGCTTTCCTGCAAACCCATACAAGCTGAGCTCCAAGTAGGAACAGGCTGACTATGTAGCTCTTCGAATTCTTTCTGAGTGAAGGATGGAGCTGTTGCCACCCAAAGCCTCCACCATAAGTTATGCCCCTACACACCCCTCCCCCATCTTCCTCTTCTTCTTCTTCTGCCTCCTCTTTCTTCTCCCCTACTGAAACCTGCCTGCTCATGCTTACTGCCCCGTCTCTGCTCACTGAGTGGCATCACCATACAGAACTATGAATGGATAGTGACAGTTGTACATTCTTATCTCCTAGTCAGGAGAGTATGTGTATTTGCAGAGGTTTTTTCTCAAAGTCCTAATCCAAAGGAGGCATCCTAATTATGCGGATCTGATCCTTTGAAATATAGGTAGGCTGTCTACTCTGGAAAACAGCCCAGCATTCCACAGGGAGGCTCTGCATCTAGGATTAGCCTTTCTCCTCAAAACAACTGTCAAGCCAGTCACATATGTAAATAGGAGATGTTACTGCAAGGAGAAGTGAGGAGGGCAACCTGGGGAAATCAGTGCTCTCCTTCCAGCACATAGGTCACAGGGATGGAACTCAGGTCTCCTGGCTTGGCAGCAAGTGCCTTTCCTGGCTGAGCCCTCTCACCAGCCCCAAGTTCGTCACAGTAACTCATCCCCCAGTTCACATCATTGAGCCCATTCCCTTTTTTATAAAATATGGAGAGAACCTGCCTACCCTTCATCTTAGTGTAGATACACGGGGTGCACTAGAGAAACAGCTTTGTAAGTTCAAATGTGCAAATGGTGTCGGGTCAGGTGGGGGCTGGGGAACTTGCCCCACTGGAGAGTCCCTTGCCACAAGGCATTCATCCTATTCACAGTGGTGACTCTACAGGGAGGGGCGGGGAGAGCAGAAGTGTGAACCTGCTCATAAAAGAGGCCTTACTCAGGAGAGGCAAACACTTCAGACCTTGGGAAAGAGTGGCGTGCCTGCCTTGGTGTGCTCTGCAGAACTTTCCACAGTGCACACACTGGGCTTTTGGTCCTAGCTACACAGGTGAGTGGAGGCTCAGAGCCGCCTGAGGCAAACCTCACCTGCCTTCTGCAAAGGTCAGTGGAAGCTGCCAGGGCAAGTGTGGCTAGTCTCTGCATCCCTTGCTTCAAGAAAGCTCTGACACCAACTTCTGGCTCCAGTTCTTGTGAATGGGATGGCAGCAATGGGTACCAGCAACCCAGCTCCAAATACACAAATGACACAATACCTACCACAGGTAAAACAGAACCACAAGACAGAAGGGACCTGGGCCTGGATGACTAAGTGGAGCTCAATACATAAATAGCTTGCACGAGTTGGTTCTCTCTTCCCAGCACTTCCAGGAATTAAACTCATGTCCTCAGGTTCGGGGGCAAGTGCTTTTACCCACTGAGCCCCAACAATTGACATTTGCTGCCTCACAGGGGTTAGTGAAGAGTCATCATGGAGACCTACAGTCCTGGAAAGAGGAACTTGAAATGAGAACACCAAGTGATTGCCCCCAGTATTGTTAAGGACCTCAGGTCATCACTTCATCTAGTCTTTAAGTCAGCTCGTCACTTTCCTGCAGTGAGAAGGGCTGAAGGACTCAAATGTTTGCACACTTGGTGACTCCGTTTGGGGAGAGTGTGGCACTTTGGGAAGTGCTAGATAGAAGACAGAAGAAGGTCACCAAGGATGGATCATGATTCCCATCTAAATCAGCTTCCTGGTCAGTAGTGATACCCCACACTCCAGCTTATACCTCAGGAACTGCTCCAGTAGCCACATCACCCGCACCACGATGGACCTAACCTCTGAAACCAGCAGACAGAGTAACTGATATTCTATCACAGTGGCGAGGAAAAGTGTGGTTTTCCGTGCTAACAACCAGTATAGAAGACATCCAGACCTAGCAAGCCCAAGCCAAGAGCCAACATTTATAACTGTTGTGTGTGGCTGCCTGTGTGCACCAGAAGGACGACGGGGTTCAAGGGATGTGTTCAAACCAGAGAAAGTAAGTTCAAACGGGAGACACCACGAGTGTTAAAGCCCCTGTGTGGGCTGGCGCGTGGCGTCTCAAAGAGGCTCCTGCGCTGAGGCTCACCAACAGCAGGCCTAGGCTTTGAGGCACTCGGCTGAGACGGCAAAAGTGTTTCTGTCAATTAAGCCAAACATCTGGTTAATGTAGCGAAAAATCAGACACCAGGGGCTGGCCACAGCCCCAGGCCTCAGGCCCAGGCCCCGGGAATCCAGGAGATACCAGTCTGCGCCCCAGGCCCTGATTTGCATACCCACCTCCGATTGGTGGGTGAGACTGGTCCTGTTCTCAGGCCCTCCCTGAGCCCAGGAGAGGCAAATCTGTGGGTTCTGAATGACAGCTGGATGGATTCCCAAACCGGGTGGCAGGTTCCTCCGAAGCACAAATTGCCATAATAAATGCTGATTGTCCCAATTGCCTCTAATTGTCTAGCTTCATAGCGGGAGTATTACCGTAGAGATGCCTGTGCAGAAGAGGGTCTATTTGGCAGGATAACCCCATCCAGGGAGCTTGTGTGACAGAGGAAGTGAGTGAGCTGGCATGAGAATGTCTCCCTGCAAGACCCCTCCGATGGATCAATGCATACAAACGAGGGGTTTTGCAAACCCCAGCTGCTGAGGGACAGTGTCGACACTGACATCTTCATGTGACAGTCGCTAAACGCTCTTGTTAAAACTAGCCATGTGCTAAAGAGATGAAGGCAGAGAATAGATGTCTGGTCTCCATCCTTCTAGCCAGCTGGCTCTGGGAAAGCTGGGGTGGGGGTGGCTACTGAACGAAAGAATGAATGGCTAATTGTTTTCATCACTGTAACGTAGGGTTTACTTCGCCTATTCATTGTATCAACCAGCTGAAGTGTGCAGAGGAGGCACTGCATACAAAGCCGCTTGAAACACAGAATTCACATACCCTAAAGATAAAAATCATACATGCTCGGTGTGTGTGTGTGTGTGTGTGTGTGTGTACCAGAGGATCTTTTTATTTTATTCCTGTGGTAAATAATTCCTAAAACTTCTGTCACATCCAAGCAGTGTTGAAAACTTTCAAGATAAATCTGCGGAAAAAAAAAAAACCATCTAGTGCACTAATAAAACTGGAGCTTCCAGTCCAGGACAAGAGAAAGTTGGCAACAGTAGCTCAGAAGGCAACAAGAGCTAAAGGAAAAGACAGGGCAGCAGAGATGACGCTGGGGAGACAGCTTGGTGAGATGTTGATATTAATATGAGATATTTGGAATCAACAAGAAAGGAAAGGTTACGGTTTACTAGTAATGTGTTTGGTACATTGAATTGACAAGGGGCCAATTGTCCTGGTGTGTTTGACACAGAGTTATTTGGGGAAAGGGAACTTCAATTGAAAATATGCCCCTACCAGACTGATCCCTGGGACATTTTCTTGACTAATGATTGATGTGGGGGACCCAGCCTGTTGTGAACAGTGCTGTACCTGGGCAGGTGGTCCTGATCTGTATAAGAATGCAAGTTGAGCACGTCAGACAGAACAAGCCAGTGCCCAGCACTCCATGCCCTCTGCACCAGTCTCTGCCTCCTGTCCTTAAGTTCCTGTCCTGGCTTCCCTGGATGATATCAGTGGACTACAAGCTGAAAGATGAAATAGACCCTTTCCTCTCAAAGTTGTTTTCAGCCATAGTGTTTTAGCAAAGCAATAGATACCCTAACTAAGGCAGAGGTCTTCAGTGCCCACTCTCGCTTCCCTCACGACAGTGATTCTCAGAACCCACTCTTGTTTTCTTCACAGAATCCTTTGTCTCCTCTCATCTGGCTCCATATTTTTTTTTCCTCTAAAGGACTGAGAAGATATTCAGGTGAGGCAGGACCTCTTCTACTATGATGGAAGAGACTTAGGCCCTGATATCAGCAACTCCTAATTTGATGGAGAAGGACAGTCATGGACACTCAACCTCTGACCTCCAAATCCTAACCTCAGAAACTCCAATGTGAGGGATTAATGTACCCTTGGTCCCTGTCACAAGCCAGTGCCATGTCATGTGTAAATGGAGCAGGATAAAGTAGACTCCCTGTTGCGGGCTGCAACATTGTTGCTGGCGACCACACGCAGAGGTGGCCGCAGTTCCGTGCTCCAAAACAAGTGCTTTGTGCATGCGCCTCTCCCGAACAGGCGATGTCAGATCTAGCCTATCCCTGACGACCTGTCGATCTGGCGCCATGAGCTGACCAATTGCTGAGTGACACCTCAGAGGCGAGAGAATTTTACTATATAAGCTCGCCGATCTCGGTGAGCTGGGTCTCCTGTCTTCAGCTGTAAGAA
>PVIU01035070.1:0-10715 GCA_004026605.1 Ondatra zibethicus | reverse complement strand
TTTTTTTCTAATGTAAACTAATGAGACAAAATAAGCAAATTGATCTATGATGTAATACACACACAACCATTGGGAGTTTAAGTTGCTCAACCTAGATGTAGTAGGGAGGGCCTTGGACTTGCCACAGGACAGGTCCTCTCTTAGGATTGGTGGGCAGAGTGGTGGGAGGGTGTGTGGAGGGAGTGGGAAGAAGGGAGGAAGTGGGAATTTGGAATGGTATTTTTTAAAGTAATAAAATAATAATAAAAAGAAAGTATTTACTTTTTTCTTAAAGCCATTGGAGGCATATCATGACTAGAAACAACGAAACTTTCTTCTCAGAGTTCCTACTACTGGGCCTGTCCATCCCCCCAGCGTACCAGCACCTGTTCTATGCACTGTTCCTGGCCATGTACCTCACCACCGTCCTGGGGAACCTGCTAATCATTGTCCTTGTTATACTGGACTCCCATCTCCACACACCCATGTACTTGTTTCTCAGCAATTTGTCCTTTACTGACCTGTGCTTTTCCTCTGTCACAACGCCCAATTTGCTGCAGAACATGCAGAGTCAAATACCATCCATCACCTTTGGAGGCTGCCTGATACAGCTGTACTTCTATATGTTTTTTGGAAACATGGAGATCTTCCTTCTTGTGGTCATGGCCTATGACCGCTATGTGGCCATCTGCTTCCCCCTTCATTACACCAGCATCATGAGCCCCAAGCTCTGTGTTTGTCTATTGCTGCCTCTATGGATGGTGACTACTTTCCATGCCATGATGCACACCCTGCTCACAGTTGGATTGCCTTTTTGTGAGAGCAATGTGATCCCCCACTTTTTCTGTGACATATCTGCACTGCTGAAGCTGGCCTGCTCAGATACTTCTGTTAATGAGTTGATGATTTTCATCACGGGAGGGTCCTTCATTATTGGACCATTCCTACTCATTGTTATGTCCTATTCAAGGATTGTCTCCTCCATTATCAAGCTTTCTTCTACCCAGGGTATCTACAAGGTCTTCTCCACCTGTGGTTCCCATTTGTCTGTGGTGTCTCTGTTCTATGGGACAATTTTTGGTCTCTACTTGTGTCCATCAGCTAATAACTCTCCTGTGAAAGAAACTACCATGGCCATGATGTATACTGTGGTGACTCCCATGCTAAATCCCTTTATCTACAGCCTGAGGAACAGAGATATGAAGAGGGCCCTAAAAAGAGTTATCTTCAATAAGAAAATCTCCTTGTAATTCTAACACTTGAGATTTTTACCTTATTTTATGTAATAAATGTATTGATGTTAATATTTTTCTACATTCTTTATAACCCTCTTCTTTTTTTAATTTATCTTTTATTGAGCTCTACATTTTTCTCTGCTCCCCTCCCTGCCTCTCCTCTCCCCTTAAACCCTCCCCTAAGGTTCCCATGCTCCCAATTTAATCAGGAGATCGTGTCCTTTTCTACTTCCCATGTAGATTAGATCTATGTATGTCTCTCTTAGTGTCCACATTATTTTACATCAGATGTTACCCCTCATCACAAGACCTACATGAAAGTGAAAAGGTATAGTCAAAGTTGGAAAGATTGTCTTTGAGATCCAGCTACATCTGCCTCCTGACTTTGCATAAATAATGCTGGAAATGCATAGTGGAGGAGGTTCTAATATGTTCTCTGTTCCTTACATTATTAATTTACTGGAACATTTTATCATTTACTCTGAGTTCCGCATTCACTGATGCATCAGTCAAAATAGTGTAAATAATAGATTCAAGACACTCAGACAATGAAATCTCCTCACCTCCCAGGTTCCTTCTAATATATCCTATAGGATCTCCCACATTGATTTTGAATTTTTTTCTCTTAACTTTCCCCTTTTTTTCCCCATAACTTTGTTATCCTGTCTGACTGTTCTTGATTCTGAAGCAATTAGGGATAACAATTTTGTACAACCATATCAGTTATGTAATTTTCTCTTAATTTGAAATAGACCAATAACCGTGAACCATTCAATTCATTCCCCCAAGAAGAGAGAAAGAAGAAAAAACATCTAGAAGCTGGTAGTGTCTAATCTATGTTTCAAATTTTACTTTGTCAATCTTCTGTTTATAGTGGATGGATTTATTTTACCCATGTTACAGTCTCAAGGGGATACAGAAGGTTCTGTGTCACAGACTGAAGTATATGATTCTCAGTGACTTCCCATCTCACATGGAGAGTCAACACTTAAGCATGTATTAAATCACAGGCCATTTCAAGTCTTTTTGTCTCATATATTTATTTTAGAAAGAACTTTTCTTTATTTTTTATACTATTTGCCTCACTATGGCATGGAATAACCTTGGTTCATTTATTTCCTCTGCTGTCCTTATTACGTGATGACATTCAAACCCAGTACTTCATACTTTGCTGACCTCCAACTCCAGGTGAAACCAATCCTGCCATTAGGGCTTCTCACTGCCTGGTGAACATCTCCACCTGAGCCTCTGTATAAACTTCAATAAGAACATGCATACTTTGAACTCTTTTTGTTCCCACACAGTCTTCTTTTTGTTCTTTAGTTTTTTTCTCGAATTATTTCTTGAATTATTTTATCACCCAATGATCTACATAACCACTTATTTGTACATACATTTATTTACAAAAGTACATAATTGCTCATAGAATTTTGGATTGTGACTTTTTATTAAATATTGTGTAAATATATTTATTAGCGTTTTCCCATATGATTTAGATATCACCCAGATGTTGTAGCTAAACTCTGAAATCCCATTGTAATTGTATCACAAAATTAACAGGGACAAGACTGACAATATATACATTACTCCTTTTCCTCCACATGTGAAAAACAGAGTTTAAAAGACAGAAGTAGATTCTATATTCAATAGCAATGACATTAGGTATAAAAGTTGTAGGAAGGAAACAAGAGCTCTTCTGAGCAATGTAAAAGAATAAAAGACACAGCCTAGAATGCATATCTAGTTAAACATATTTAAAAAATTTTAAGTGTTACATAAAATTATATAATTGTTTTACCATAATACTATGCGTAGAATACAATATACAGTGTAGAAGATGGCTTGTGTCAGAGTGCAAGTGGTCAAAAGAGAAGAGAAGAGTTGCATAACATGAAAGGTTAACTGAATAACTGAACATAAAAAAATAGAAGTCAATCCTTGTGTGATGGATCATGCCAGTGATCCCAGTACTGCTGAGGCTCAGGCAAAGGCATCAATGTAAATGTGAGGTCAGGCTAGCTGCATAATGTGACCCTGTGAGGTCAGCTCATGCACAGTGTGACCCTGTGAAGTCAGCCCATGCACAGTATGACCCTGTGAGGTCAGCCCATGCTGCACAGTGAGACCCTGTGAGGTCAGTCCATGCTGCACAGTGTGGTCAGCCCATGCTGCACAGAGAGACCCTGTGAGGTCAGCCCATGCTGCACAGAGAGACCCTGTGAGATAGCTTCGCTGCACAGTGGGACCCATGGGGTCAGCCTAGCTGAACAGTATGACCCTGTGCTGTCAGCCTGACTGCACAATGAAACCACATAGAGGAAATGGAACTCCCACACATCAATGATGGGCCTTTGAATTGTTGTAGCTGCTCTAGTAAAAAAGATATTAGACATTTCCTCAAAATTTTGAACATAGAGTTACAATATGAAAGGGAAATTGTGCACCTGAGCACATTGCTACAACAGTTGTGGGATTCCATCAGATGGTATTACTCATGCAAGTACATTTTATTTATTTATTTTTATTCTCTCGTACATTACATTCCAACCACAGTTTCCCTCCTTCATCTCCTCACAGACCCTTCCCTACTTCCGCTCTTCCTCAGATCCACTCCTCCTCTGTTTCCCTAAAATGAGCAGGTCCCCTAGGAATATCAACTAAACATGGCACAAGTTACAATAAGACTAGGCACAAGCCCTCATAGCAAGACTGGATGAGACAATCAAGTAGGAGGAAAAGGGTTACAGGCATAGGTAAGAAATCAGAGACACCCACGCACTCACAGCTAGGAGTCCCATAAGAACACCAAGCAGAGCATCTAGTTCAGAGCAGTCTAGGATCTGTGATTGCTGCTTCAGTCTTTTTGAGTTCCTATGAGCCCTGCTTAGTTGATTCTATGGATCATGTTTTTGAAGTGTCCTTGTCTCCTCTGTCTTTTATAATCCTTCCTCCCAATCTTCTGGGATCCACTGGCTCTGTCTAGTGTGTTTAGCTGTGGGTCTCTGCATTTTCTTCCATCATTAGCTGGGTGATCCCTGTCTGATGACAATTGGGGTAGGCACCAATCTATGAGTATAGCAGAATATCATTAGGAACCATTTCATTGACCTTTCTGGGGGGGTTTGAGGATCCTCCTTGGTTATAGAAGATGGCCAGTTTGGGCTCTATATCTCCCATTACTAGGAGACTTCACTAGGATCACTCTCATTATTCTAGGGATTTCCACTGCACCAGGTTTCTACATCATCCCTCAGAAGTCCCCAATTCCAGTCATCTCTCCCAGTACATGTTACTCTCTGGCCCTTACATACTTTGTCTTATCCCTCCTGTTCCCATCCCTATAGGCCCCCAGTACACCTGAAAAATCTATTGTATTTTCCCTTCCCAATGAGATCTATGGATCCTTCCTTGAGACCTCTTTGTTACTTAGCCTCCCTGGGTCTTTGAATTTTCACATGATTATACTTTACTTAACAGCTAATATCCAATTATAAGTGAGTACATACCATGATTGTCTTGCTAGATCTGTATTGCCTCATTTAGCATGATTTTTTTTCTAGCTCCTACTATTTGCCTGCAAATTTCATGATGTCATGTTTTTTTAACAGCTGAGTTATACTCCATTGTATAGATATACTACATTTTAAAAATCCATTCCTTGGTTAAGGGACATCTAGGTTAGTTTCGTTTTCTCACTATTATTAATAAATCTGCTATTAACATAGTTGAGCAACTGTCCTTATTGTAGGATGGAGCATCCTTTATGTATATGCTCAAGAGGCTCAAGAGTGGTATAACTAGGTCTTGAGGAAGAATGATTCCCAATCTTATGAGGAACCACCATATTGATGTCCATAGAAGCTTTAAAAGTTTTCACTGATGGTCAAGATGGGGGAAGGACAGAGATGGAGAGCAATAAAAAAAGACATCTTGATTGAGGGAGCCCTTATGGGGCTAGCAAGAAACCTGGCACTAAAGAAATTCCCAGGAACCCAAAAGGATGACCCCAGCTAAGATCCTAAGCAATTCTGGAGAGTGTGCCCAAATTGGCCTATCCTTGTAACCTGATTAATGACTACTTTAGTTGTCATCATTGAACCTTCATCCAGCAACTGATGGAATCAGATGCAGAGATCCACAGTGGAGCACTGGGCTAAGCTTCCAAAGTACAGGCTTACAGAAAGAAGAGTGATAATATGAGCAAAGGGGTCAAGACCATCATGGGGATACCCACTGAGACAGCTTACCTGAACTAATGGGAACTCACAAACTCTGGCCTGACAGGGGAGGAACCAGCATAGTACCTAACAAGGCCCAGTGAATGTGAGTGACAGTTGTATGACTGGAGCAGACTGTGGGACCACCAGCAGAGGACCCGGAATTTATTCCTACTGCTTGAACAGGCTTTTTGGAGCTCATTCTCTTTGGAGGGATCCCTTGCTCAGCATAGATAAAGTGTGGAGCATCTTGGTCCTGCTTCAAAGCAATGTGCTAGGCTTTGTTGACTCCCCATGAAAGCCTTACCCTTTCTGAAGGGGGGGATGTAGTAGGGTGGTAGACAAGGTAAAGGGAGTGGGAGGAGGGGAGGGAGTTAGAACTGGGATTGGTATGTAAAATGAGAAAAGATTGATTTTTAAAAAATAAATACATAAATTTAAAAAAATTTTCACAGCTGCTAGAAATCAAAGAGTGTTTCCCTTCCTGCATATCCTCACTAGCATGAGTTATTGTAACATGAGGGCCTGCTTGTTGAGGTTTCTGTCCTGTCCAGTTCCCACAGCCGTTTAGCCCCAAAGAAAATCACACAGAGGTCTCCAGAAGATTATAAACTGATTGGCCCATTAGCTCAGGCTTCTTATTAGCTCTTGTAGCTTATATTAATCCATTATCCCTATCTATGTTAGCCACATGGCTCAGTACATTTTTCAGCGGGGCAGGTCACATCCTGCTTCTTTGGTGGTCTGGGCAGGACTCCCGAGAGAGCTTCCTGCTTCCCAGAATTCTCCTATTCTCCTTGCTCTGCCTCTACTTCCTGTCTGGTTGTCTCACCTATACATCCTGGCTAATGGCCAATCAGCATTTATTTAAATCATGATTGACAGAATACAGACAATTCTCCCATACCACTTCCCCCTCTTTTTTTTTAAACAAAGAAAAATATCCATAGTTCATTTTTTGGGAATGTGGGCGTAGTATTCCAGGCTACTTCCAGCTGGTTGGGGGCACTGATAATCTTATGGGGACTTAAAGAAAATTTAGAGTTATGATCAAGTTCTGACTGGAGTATCCTGTGAAGCTTGATTATCTCAGGCAGCAGTCTTGAATCTGTTCTGGATATAGAACTCAGACATCCAGGCCATCTGTTCCTACCGGAGATTTCTCAGGTGGTCTTCCTTTATCAAATTGAGTTTTCTTAACTCAGAATGAATCCACAGCCTCTTGTTTCCTGTGGAAACAAAAGCAAAATCTCTTCTCCAAAGTAATATACCTTTTGACTTCAATTTTGAAGTCAAGGTATTTTCAAAATACCTATCTTGGATTAGTTCAGCAGCATTTATAAGCAAATATCTTTTAGCAGCTGTTGCTCCTTCCTCAGCATTCAAACAATTCAAAGAGAGCATAATAGCATACAATATCAAGATTCTCTGTGTATTTTCCATCTTTATGCAGCTTTATTTTAACCTCTATTTCTTTTATTTTTACTTTTAACTTTTGGGTTTTTGAGACAGGTTCTCTGTGTATCTTTGTCCTGGAACTCCCTCTGTAGACCAGGCTATCCTTGAACTCACAGAGATCCGCCTGTCTCTGCCCAGTGCTGGGATTAAAGGTGTGTGCAACCACACATTGAATTCACAGAGATCTGTATGCCTCTGCCTCCCACGCTTTGGGATTAAAGGTGTATGATACCACACCTTGAAGTCACAGAGGTCAATCTACCTCTGCCTCCTAAGTGTTGGGATTAAAGGTGTGTACCACCATACCCAACTACTCTCTTTTTTTTTATTTTAAGGATTTTAACCTTTAGCCTGTATATATATTTAACACAATGTAAACCATTTAGAGGTTTTTTTTAATCTCTCTTTACTGTATATCTCTCTTTTTCTGACTACACGAGTCTTTAATTTACCAAGCTATATGGGTAGGATAAAAGCTGTGGCTTTGATAGCTAGATCCTGCCCATTCCTTAGCTTTATGAAATTCCACCCTCATGGTGGAGGTACTGGCTGTAGCCACATTTATTGCCACAACTCTATGATGTTTCAAGGTCCCTGCCAGCAAGCAAGCTGCAGCATTCTGCTCACAAACCACATTCAAATGCTC
This sequence comes from Ondatra zibethicus, assembly GCA_004026605.1. Lineage (NCBI taxonomy): Eukaryota > Metazoa > Chordata > Mammalia > Rodentia > Cricetidae > Ondatra > Ondatra zibethicus. Next base: position 3,180 of record PVIU01035070.1, on the reverse strand, counting down.
CTAAGTCGGAATGCCTGCCTGAAAGAGTCAGAGTTTGCCCTGGCAGGACGATCCAAAAAGCTGGCATTTTAAAATGGTGCAGCTTTTTTCTTGCTATGGCTGAAAACCGAAAAGCATGCGGTCAGCTTTTTATCAACACTGTTTAAGTGTTTTGTGGCAGGACCTGTTAAAAGAGCTGCAAGGTTTTGCAGCTAAAGCTGAGTCAGGAAGCCTCTCTTAAATGAAAGCACTTGCTTGCCTCTATCAAGCAGAGCAGACCCTAGAAATTGCTGCTACCAAGAAAACATGCTTTACTCTATTCTTTCCCAAGCTTTCTCAGGCTTTCTGTGGATGCAGTTATCCATGTGGGCGCCATTCTGTAACATGATGGTCCGCTTGTTGGGGTTTCTGTATATCTCTGTCCTGCTCAGTTCCCACAGCTGTTTAACCCCAAAGAAAATTACACAGAGGTCAGTTTATAACCTAATGTAGACTCTCTGTGTGATTTTCTCTGGGACTAAACAGCTGGAGGGACCGGGCAGGACATAAAACCCAACAAGCCCATCCTCATGCTATAAGTTGTCAGTTGTGTTTTCCATCTTTGTCATTCTGAAAGGTGTAAGATGGAATATTGAAATAGTTTTGATTTACATTTCCCTGATGGGTAAGGATGCTAAACATTTCCCTAAGAGTTTCTCAGCCATTTCTGAGTACCCTGTTGATAATTTGTGGTTTAAATCTGTACCCCTTTTTAAAATTGGATTATTTTGTTTGTAATATCTAAATTTTTGAGTTCTTTATATATTTTGGATAATAGCCCATGTTGGGTGCAGAGTTAGCAAAAAATTTTTTCCTTCTGTATGATGGTATCTTATGCTGTGCAGAAACTTTTCAGTTGCATTTATTGACTGTTGTTCTTAGTGCCTGTGCTATTGGTGTTCTGTCCAGGAAGCCATCTCCTCTGGTAATGTAATTTATGTGAAAGGTTTTTTCTCACTTTTTCTTCTATTAGGCTCAGTGTATCTGGTTTCAAGTTGAGGTTTTTTACCACTTGGACTTGAGTTTTGTGCAGGGTGATAGATATGAATCTCTTTGTATTCATCTATATCCTGACATCTAGAAAGACCAGCACCATTTGTTGAAGATGCTTTCTATTTTCCATTGTGTATTTCTGGGTTATGTATAAAAAAATCAGGTGTCCATAGGTGTGTGGATTCATGTATGTGTTTTCAATTGAATTCTACTGACCAACCTATCTATTTTTATGTAAGTACCATGCACTTTTTATTACTGTAGTTCAGTAGTACAGCTTGAAATCAAAGATGCTAATATACCTCTAGATGTTCTTTTACTGTGCAATATTGTTTTTTTTTTTTTAGATATCTAGGTTTTCAGTTGAGTATTGTCATTTTGAGATCTGTAAAGAATGGTACTGGGATTTTGATGGGAGATTGCATGAAATCTGTAGGTCACTTTTGATAAAACTGCCATTTTTTACTTTGTTAACTCTACCAATCCTTGAGGATGGGAGATATACCCGTCTTCTAACATCCTCTTGAATTTCTTTCTATTTTATTTTAATTAATTTATTATAAAACCTATCTTTGCTCATTTAACATATCAATCTCAGTTCCAATTCTCTCCCATCCTCCCACTCCCCCACCACACCACCCATCTGCTCCTCAGAGAGGGTAAGGCTTTCCAAGGGAAGTCAACAAAATCTAGCACATTGCTTTGAGACAGGACCAAGGCCTTCCTTACTATATCTAGGCTGAGCAAGGTATCCCTCCAAAGAGAATGAATTCCAAAAAGCCATTTCAACTTGTAGGGATAAATCCTGATCTCACCACTAGTCGCCCTACTGTCTGCTCCAGTCATATCATTGTCTCCCACATGCAGAGGGCCTAGTTTGGTACTATACTTGTCCCCTGCTGCCAAGCCAGAGTCATTAAATTTCTATTAGCTCAGGTAAGCTGTTATAGTGGGTATCCCCATCATGATCTTGACCCCTTTGGTCATATTATCACTCCCTCTTCTCTTTTACTGGACTTCGGGAACTTAGCCCAGTGTTCTGCTGCGGATCTCTGCATCTGCTTCCATTAGTTGCTGGATGAAGGTCCTATGATGACAGTTATTATACACATCAATCTGACTACAGGGCAAGACCAGTTCAGGGCACCCTCTCCATAATTGCTCAGGGTCTTATCTGCGTTCATCCTTGTGGATTCCTGGGAATTTCTTTAGTTTCTTGTTAGCCCCACAATGGCTCCCTCAATCAAGATATCCCTTTTCTTACTCTCCTGCTCTGTCTTTCCACAATCTCAACCATCCCATGCCCTCAAGTTCTCCTTCCTCATCCCCTTCTTTCCTCCTCCTCACCTTCCACCCTCCCTAATTTTCCCACACCCATGCTCCCAATTTTCTCAGGAGATCTTGTCTATTTCACCCTCCCAGGGACATCCATGTATGTTTCTTTTAGGGTTCTCCTTGTTTCCTACTTTCTCTGGGGTTGTGGTCTGTGGGTTTGCTATCCTTTGCTTTACATCTAATATCCACTCGAGTGAGTAAATGCTGTGCTCAGCATTCTAATTCTGGGTTATCTCCCTCAGGAAGGTTTTTTCTAGTTCCATACATTTGCATGGAAATTTTTTAAACAGCTGATTAGTACTCTATCCTGTAAATATACCACATTTTCATTATCTATTCTTCAGTTGTGGGGCACCTAGGTTGTTTATAGGTTCTGGCTATTATGAATAATGCTACTGTGAACATAGTTGAGCAAATGTCCTTATAGAATGATTGAGCATCCTTTGTGTATATGCCCAAGAGTGGTATTACTGGGTCTTGAGATAGACTGTTTCCCAATTGTCTGAGAAACAACCATATTGATTTCCAAAGTGACTGTATAAGTTTGCATCCTGAGCAGCAATGGAGGAGTGTTTCCATTATTCTGCATCCTCTCTAACATAAGCCATCTTTGGGGTTTTTGATCTTAGTCATTCTGACTGGTGTAAGATGATATTTCAGAGTCAATTTCTTTTGCATTTCTCTGATGGCTATGGATGTAGAACATTTCCTAACGTGTCTTTCAGCCATTTGAGATTCTTCTGTTGAGAATCCTTTTAGATCTGTACCACATTTTTGAAATTGGATTATTTGGTTTTTTTTCGTGCCTAGTTTCTTGTGTTCTTTATATATTTT
>PVIU01035069.1:0-10713 GCA_004026605.1 Ondatra zibethicus | reverse complement strand
TCCCTCCTGGCCTAGGAAGGAGTGCATTCAAAAAGACTCGGTTCTCAAAAAGTTAATACATGCAGAAGAGATAGGTCCTGGTGTCATTGTTTGTGGGTTCTCCATCTGCCAACTTTCGCCGCCACATTCAGAGAGTCTGGTTTGATCATATGCTCATTCAGTCCCAGGCCAGGTGGATTGGTGTGTGTGTGGTATTTGTAAATGCCATAGGAAATAATATTTTATAAGCTTACTTAAAAATGCATTGTGTCTGTGCGTGTGTGTGTGTTTGTATGTGGTTGCATATACACCTAGTTTAAGTGGAATTACTCCACTACATAGGGAGAAATGTTCCCATAAGAAGTGTAGACTCTAACAAAATATCCAGTACTAAGTAGCAGATATGTCCCTTTGAGTTGTTAGTCAAGGGTTGTCTAAGAGATTTTGGAAATGATGTAGACTGCTGCCATTGGCTATAATTGGCCCCCAGAACTTGAAAGTGAGGACTTATTATTGATACAAGACACTTGGACGCAGGCTGTAAAATTATTGAGCTGTAACTGACCTGGAAGACTCTCTCAGTGTCTGTGCTACCAGGGTTATATTTACAAAGTGGTCTCCTGTGTCAATGCATTCAAACACACTTCCCAACTTTTCTTCTATAAGGTTTAGTGTGGCTGGGTTTATGTTGAGGTCTTTCATTCATATAGACTTGAGTTTTGTGCATGGTGATAGATATGGATCTATTTTCATTCTTCTACATGTTGATATGCAGTTATGCTGGCAGCATTTGTTGATTATGCCTTCCTTTTTTCATTTTATATTTTTTTGCTTCTTTGTCAAAAATCAGGTGTTCATAGGTGTGTGGATTAATATCTGGGTCTTTGATCAGTTCCATTGGTCCTCTTCTCTGTTGTTATGCCAGTACCAGGCTGCTTTCAGTATTATAGCTCTGTAGTAGAATTTAAATTCAAGGATTGTGATGCCTCCAGAAGTTGCTTTATTGTACAGGATTGTTTTGGTTACCCTGGGTTTTTTGCTTTTTCATATGAAGTTTAGTATGGTTCTTTCCAGGTCTGTGAAGAATTTTGCTGGGATTCTGATGGGCATTGCATTGATTGCTTTTGGTAAGATTGTCATATTTACTATGTTAATTCTACCTACCCAAGAGCATAGGAGATGTTTCCACTTTCTGGTGTCGTTCTCAATTTCTTTCTTCAGAAATTTAAATTTGTTGTCATTCAACTTGCTTTGTTACAGTTTCTTCAAGATATTTTATGCTATTTGTGGTTATTCTGAAGGGTGATGTTTCTCTGCTTTTTTTCACAGTCCATTTATAACCTGTGCAAAGGAGGGTTACGGATTTTTTTTTAGTTAAATTTGTGTGCTGCTACATTTTGTAAGTTTTTATGAGTTGTAGAAGATTCTTGGTAGAATATTTGGGGTTGCTTATGTAAACTATCATGTCATCAGCAAATAGTGAGATTTTCACTTTTTCTTTTCTGATTTGCATACCCTTGATCTTCTTCTGTTTTCTTATTGCTCTAGCTACAACTTCAACAACTATGTTGAGTTAATATGGAGAGAGGAGACAACAACCTTGTCTTGTTCCTGATTTCAGTGGGATTGCTGTGAATTTCTCTCCATTTAGTTTGATGTTGGCTGTTGGCTTGCTGTATATTGCCTTTTTTATGCTTAGGTATGTTCCTTGTATCCTTGCTTTCTCCAAGACCTTTATCATGAAGGGATGTTGTATTTTCTTGAATGTTTTTTCAGCATCTAATGAGATAATCACGTGATTTTTATTTTTCAGTTTGTTTATATGGTGGATTAAGTTGACAGAGTTTTGTGTGTTGAACCATCCCAGTACTTCTGGGATAAAGCTGACTTGATCATGGTGGATGATGGTTCTGATGTGTTCTTGGATTTGTTTTGCCAGTATTTTTGCATCAATGTTCATGAGTGAGATTGGTCTGTAATTCTCTTTCTTAGCAATGTCTTTATGTGGTTTGGGTATCAGGGTAATTGTAGCCTCGTAAAAAGAGTTTGACAATGTCCTTTTGTTTCTATTGTGTGGAACAATTTGAGGAGTATTGGAATTAGTTCTTCTTGAAAATCTTGTAGAATTCTGAGCTGAAATCATCTGGTCCTAAGATTGTTGTTGTTGTTGTTGTTTTGAGACTTTTGATAAGCTTCTGTTTCTTTAGCCATTATAGGTCTATTTAATTTGCTTATCTGGTCTTTACTTAATTTTGGTAAGTGATATTTTCTAGAATGTTTGGACTCATCAATTTTCAATGAGCTGTGTAAGTGTTATCTTCTGAAACAGAAACTTAACATCAGTTTGGGGAAAGTAAATAATAGTCTTGGCAAAAGCCTAGTTTGTTTATGAGTTCCCATGGGGGCCCTTTTGTACAACTAATACATAAATGCAAACTATTATTTTAACTGGATAATTATACCATTTGTTGACTGGAGATAACCACTTGGTGCTTAACCTACCCTGTTTCATTGTTTTTGTTTGTTTGCTGATTCCATTTTGATCATATACATAGGTGTAAATATATTCTTCTACAGCTTTAAGGTTTTATAGGAATCCTCAAATGGCTTAGTTTTAGTTGCCCACCTTTATTCTCTTCTCATTACTGCTCTTCTCTCTTTTTCCCCATTTGATCCTCTTTAACAGCTTTCCTCATCCATCTACAAAAATCTGTTCTATCTCTCCTTCCTAGTGAGATCTACACCTCCATCTAGTCACTAAATCCATACATAATCTCTGTTCTTATATAGATATTTTCATGATCTTTGAAGATTTAACAGCTAATTTTCACATATAAGTAAAATTATACCACATTTTTCTTTTCAGTTAGGAGTTACTTCACTTGGGATATTTGTTTTCAGGCTCCATAAATTGCTTGCCAATTTATAATTTCATTTTTTAACAAATGAAAAATAGTCAATTGTCTATGTGTGCCACATTTTATATATTGTTCATTTATGGAAGGGCATTTATGTTGTTTCCAAATTTTGAGTGTTATAAATATGCAGGAATGACTTGGGTGTGGCCTCTTAAAACTACTGTCTGAAGGAGTTCCTACAGGACCTCTGCCTTTTGTTTAAATAAGAGAGTTCTAAACCTAATAAAAGCTATATACAATAACAACTAATATGAAGTATAAAAAGTAGAATTACAACCAGCATAAATAATATCAAGCAAGGAACATATGATAAATGTTTCAACAATTATCCTATCCTAAAGAGTCTAAATTTGTATTAGAAATAACTTGGCCAAGTCATGAGAGAAAAGTAATGATGACTATCTAGTATTCAATCCCATCAAAGATGTGAAAGGGGAAATAATATTACTTAAGTAAAGAGGAAGTTCAATTAAACATCATTCAAAATATGCAGTAAATGACAGAGACAACTGGTTACCTGCACGATAACCCAAAGCCTCATTTGCAACATTAGAGAAACCAACATTGACTAAGGCCTAGAGTGACTGAGAGACTATTTTCAGAGGCAGGAAATTATTCAAAACCATCTTACACTGTCATGGCAAGATTTGACAGTCTTTTTTCTTGTATCCTGCTTATCCTGTGTAAACACCATGCATTTTGTCAGTGGTCGAGACATGGGCAATTTCTTGCAAAAAGGCCAGTTTTACCAAGAAAAAAACAAGCTCCAAGTGGAGTGTCTTCAATGCTAAACATTCTTTTGGGAGTAGAACATTGCTGCCAGGAGCAAATGTGTCTCATATCAATAGAATCTTAAGTTTTTAAAATGCCATATTCTACAGTTCTTTGAAGTGGTTGAAGATTACCTATTTAATGCAGAATGCAATCTCTGTGTATCTAATGTACCTGATTAGTCTAACTAATCAGTAGACTAACTAAGTAGTCAAACATGGATGACTATTGACCTATAATTCTTAATACCTATATAGCTTAAATACCGAAACTTCATATTAGAGTATTAAACAATCTTAAAACAACTGTGCAGCAAATGAGGACAATGATCAAAACAGTATTTTTATCAGAGGTAGAAATGTACAGTGCAATATGATAAATATATCTTAAAATTGTATCAATATACAAGATGTCTTAAATAAAAGTAAAATCATGCATGCAAACAATATGACAAAGTAGCTTCCTAGGTGAGCAAATATTGTACACATAAATATGAGCATATTCAATATAATTGGAATTTATATCAATATACAGAATCTATACCAATGTAAATTACCTATATAATGACTCACAAGTATTTACTCTATTACTCACTATTATTATTAGTGTGAGTAAACTCACACTAATTTACCTATTATCCCATCCAATTTCTGTAGTAGGAAAGCTGCTTGTTTATTTCCAGTTGCTAACTCCCCAAATAACCACACAGAAACTGTATTAATTATCTCACTGCTTGGCACATTATCGCTAGCTTCTTATTGGCTAACATTTACATATTAATTTTAACCCATTTCTATTCTTTTATATTTTACCATGAGGATCGTGGCCTACCAGAAAGGTTCCAGCTAGAAACTTGTGTCTTTCTCTTCTGGTGGCTTCAGGCTCTCTCTAATCTCTGCTTTTCTTCTCCCAGCATTCAGTTCAGTTTTCCCTGCCTACCTCTGTTTTGCCCTGCTTTGCTATAAGCTCAAAGCAATTTATTTATTCACCTATGGCATTCACAGCATACAGAGGGGAATTCCATATCACCTCCCCTTTTCTGTTCAAATAAAATGGAAAATTTTAACTTTAACACAGAAAAATTATGTATAATGAAACAAGTATCAAGCTTGAATTATACTTACAATATTTATATCTAAATTATCTCTTATGATAACTAAGGACAACTATAACTATATATTCTTTAACTCCAGCAAAGACTCTAGAAGGATACAATATTACCAAGTAAACAGAAAGTGCATTGTAAGCAACTTACAAAACTCTGCAATTTACAGAGACATTTCACTGCCTGTATACTCAAAGTTCTTTTCTACCATTGGCGCATCCATCTTTGGGCTATAGGCCCATTATATTCAGCAAACTTTTTCATGAGGCATGAAATTTCAAAGAAAGTTCCACATATATTGGCAGTTTGTCTGTCAATTTTCTCTGTGTCCTGCAGAATGTCTAACAGACTCTCATGAAGCAGGAACCCCGAAAAATTGTCTCACCTTCAGGCAAGTTTAGCAGTCATTTCCCTGTTGGTCTTGTATATCCAGTTTATACAGCATAGTATCAAACAGTCTAGGCAAGAACAGTATCATCCCCAAATGTCTAATGCAACTCCACGAAGAGCCACTTCGATGCCCCTTTTCCTTTTGAAGTAATTGGTGTAGCCAGGAGCACTTGCATCTTATTGTTATGATAAGTCCTAAATTCTTAACACATTTTACATGCCATGTTTGATGGTTTCTAAAAGATTTGAAGACTACCTATCTAACTGAAATATATCTCTGTATATCTAGAAAACTTAACTAACATGACTACAGGCTGGACTATTATAGATGATTATCTATTATCCTATATTTTTAAATTATACATTATATTTTTAAATGAGCTGGACAAACACAATACCTTAATCAAGATCAGAAATACATATAAACAGTATAAGAATATTGACCTTAATTTTGTATCAATAAACCAAGATCCATGCCAAAGCAAAGTTTTTATTTCTATAGCATATCCCCCTATACATGTAAACAAACACTTATATTATAAATGTAAACAAACATTTAGGGAATTTGGTCATAGGTCTCTCCAAACTGCTAATTGCTTTTTGATGGGCAAAGTATTTTGGGGGGTGTTCACAGTGACCTTTCAGATGGTCTTGGTACATCAAACCACATTTAATGTGAAACTCTGAATTTTTCTTCTTAAAACATGCTTGGATTCAGAGAAGGATAGAGCCATCATCCACCTTCAAAGCCAGACTTAATTTTTAAGTGCTTCATGACTGTTATTCTAGTGGGCACCATATATATTTTTTCTATAATTTTTACCCTCAGATAACCTGTCCTCATAAGTCATAATTCTCTTTGCTTGGTGATCCTATCTGGATAGTTATCTTTTCCTCTTTAGGAATACAAATGTCCACCATCTCTTGACTTTTTGAAGTTGAGTATTTTCCTGCAAAGACAAGAAGAGAAACCTGCCCCAACCCTTACAAAGTTTTCTTAACACTGTATGGTTGTCACCTCTGTGGATGAGCTGCCAATTCTTTTTCTTAAGAGGCTTCTCTTTTTCAAACCAAATATTTATTAATTTTGATGTTATCTATTACTTTTCTTGTCCTGTAGCAACAAGAGCAAAACCCCTTCTCTAATGCAGCACATCTTCTGGTTTCCATTGGGAGGTCAACCCATCATTGAAATACACTGACTGATTTAATTCAGAAGTGTTTTCTGTTATCCAATGTCTTTCTGTTGTTATTCCTTTCTCATTAGTGTTAAGAAAATTCAAGTTTAATAATCATTATGCAGTCTTTTTCTGGGGATATTTTCCATCCCTTTCTGTTTGTTTATCATATTCTTTATAGTTTAATTTGATCTTTCTATAACTGGTTGTATTGTAAGATTGCTTTGTATACCTGTAATATCCTTTATATTATAATGAGTAAAAATCTCTTTCACTTTCTCATCAATGTTCATGAGTGAAATTGGTCTGTAATTCTCTTTCTTAGTAATGTCTTTCTGTGGTTTGGGTATCAATGTAATTGTAGTCTCATAAAAAGAGTTTGGCAAATTTCCTTTTGTTTCTATTGTGTGGAATAATTTGAGTAGTATTGGTCTTAGTTCTTCTTTGAAAATTTTATAGAATTCTGAGCTGAAACCATCTGGTCCTGGGCTTTTTTTTGGTTGGGAGACTTTTAATGACTTTTTATTTCTTCAGCAGATGTAGGTTTGCTTAAATTGCTTATCTGATCTTGATTTAATTTTGGTAATTGACATTTATCCAGAAAGTTGTCCATTTCTTAGAGGCATATTCTGGACAATTATCTGCCTTTATTTGTGCAGGTATACCAATGATGGCCATAATTTGTAATAAATGCATGATAATTGAATCAGCCTTTTCTGAGCTAAAAGCAGTTCCTCATTTAAAACCTCAATAAATGTCAATGGTGTGGTGTACATATTTTAGTTATCCAAAATCTGTAAAGTGGAACACATCCATCTGCCAGAATTCATTCTTTTGAGTACCCTTTGGGTTACTCCCTGCAGGTATCAGTGTTTGGTTATAGAAAGTACAAGTAGGATATCTCTTTATAATCTCCTTAGCTTGTTGCCATGTGATACATGGCAACCTTTGCTATTGCCATAATGTTTCATATGAAATTGTAAAGCCTTCAGCATATTTCTAATCAATTATTGATCAATTTCTGCATTACCTTGTTCTAGAGGACCTGGCAAACCCTTATGGAATTGAATGTGTGTTATGTATAGGGGACAAAGCCTATACATGATTCTATCTAGCACCTGTATGAATAATAAAGTCTGTTCTGCATAATCTTGTATAAATTCAGTAATTTCAATATGCAAGACAACGCATTCTGCATATTGCAAATCAGTAACTATATTGAGAGTTTTTAAAAAATTCTTTAGTACTATGAGAATAGTATATAATTCTGCCTTTTTAGTAGAATTATAAGAGCTTTCTTCCAATTTATTTAAATCTTCTGGTTTGTAACATGCCCTTTCTGTTTTATTTGCATCATTATACAATGTATGGGCTCCAGTTATTGATGTGTCATGTACAATATTGGGAAGTATCCAAGTAGTTCTCTTTATAAGGTTAATTCTATCACTTTTGGGATAATTACTATTAATCTCCCCTAAAATTTAGCACAAGTTTTTTGCCAGTGTTCATTTTCTTCCCATAATGTTTTTAATTGCAACAGTAGTAAAAGGCAATATAATCTCTGCTGGATCTATACCAGCTAGTTGATAAAGTCTCAGTTTTCCTTTTGCATTTAATTCGGAGGGCTTTTCCACATAAGTTTTTAGGTTTTTTTTTTTTTGGTATATGTGGTAAAAAGATCCATTCTAAGATAATATCTTCCCTTTGCATTAAATTCCTGTACGGAAAATTCTGGAATGCAATATGACTAGCATGCAATTAAAATTTAGATTCACCCTAACAACATTTGTCTCCTGTAGTTTTTCTTCCAAAAGAGTCTGTTCCTTTTCAGCTTCAGCTCTTAATACCCTGGGACTATACATGTCTTTATCACCATCTAAGTTTTGTTTAAATGAATTATTAGATCAGGTGTTATCCCTACAGCTACTTGTAGTCTGAAAATTTCTCCTACCTATCTTTGAAAGTCATTAAGAGTCCACAATCGGTCTCTCCTAATTTATTCCTTTTGTGTTCTAATTTTCTGTGAACATATTTTATGACCTAAGTAATTGACAGAATCTCCTCTTTGTATTTTTTTAGGTACAATTTGTAATTGCCATTTAAGCAAAACATTCTTTATTTCTTCAAGCATTCTTTCTAAAGCACCTGTCTGTGTTGAATCAGATAGCAAAATCATCTATGTAATGGTAAGCTATAGATTTAGGAAGTTATTTATGTGTTATTTGCAATGGCTTACATAAATAATTGGCACATGGTGAGGCTATTGAGCATTCCCTGTGGGAGGACGGTACACTGGCATCTTTTAATAGGCTATTAGAATTATTATAAGTAGGCATCATGAAGGCAAATTTTTCTTTGTCCTTTTTTTGTAAAGTTATTGTGAAGAAACAGTCTTTTAAGTCAATAACTATGAGAGATTTTCCTTTTAGTAATAGAGAAGGCAGAGGAATTTCAGATTGTAGAGGGCCCATAAGTTGAATTACCTTGTTGACAGCTCTTAGATCTTTCACCATTCTCCATTTACCAGATTTCTTTTTAGCAACAAGTACAGGAGAATTCCAAGAGCTGGTTGATTCTTCAATAATGTGAGCATCTAGTTGCTCCTATACCAGTTGTTCTAAAACCTGCAGTTTCTCTTCTGTTAAATGCCATTGTTTAACCCATATTGGTTTCTTAGTTAGCCATTTTAATGGTAGGGACTTTGGTACCGACAAAAGTTTGCTACTTGCTTCGTGTTCTTGTAAAGGCCAATTGGCTGGTGATCTTTTTATATTATACCTTATAATATCCTTCCCTGGGACTGCAGGAATTGTTAATCTGGGTATTCCATTGCTATATCAGGTCATGACCTCATAAATTTACTATCATATTAGCCATATATTGCCTCAGCCTTCCTCTCTGTCCTTCTGGTCCTATGCATTCAACCCATTTTAGGATTTGTTTCACTTATGATAGGGTTCCAATTCCTAGGAATTTAACCTCTGCCTCTTGAAAAGGCCTGTTGGGATCCCAATATTCTGGAGTGATGGCACTCATGTCTGCACCCATGTCTAGCAATCCCTTAATGACGATACTATTTATCCCTACTCTTAGCTTTTGTCTTTGATCATTTATAGAAGTCTGCCAAAATATATGTTTCCTATTTCCTATTAGATTTTTTGATGTATCCTCAATGTTTATTTTCTCATCCAGAGCAGTATGGTTTTTATAAAAGGCACTGGATTTTTAAAGTTTTCCTGGTGAGACATACCTTCCAATGTGACTGGGAACGACTGCACCCTGTTTGACTTGGGAGACTGTGAGAAGACCCCGAAATAGTTTTCTGATCATATCAGGGTGCCTTGTCTGTCTTTTGTTGATCTGCATTCATTGATTCAATGTTGGCCTTTGCTAAACCTCCTACATAATCTAGAAGTTTAATATCTTTTAATTTTGCCTTTCATAGGGGAGATATTATTTCTAGGAATTCCTTGTCTACAATCCCTCTTCAGATATCCTAATACGATTAAAACATTTGGCATCTGAATGTCTTCTCATACCTTTGGAAATTGTTTCTCTTACCCAAGCCTCAGTATTATGATCAAATATCTCAATGTTCAATGTTTGAAGAATCCATTCATGCATTGGTGTTGACCTAACCTTTAAAGGCCCAAGTATCATTTTGCTTTCTAAATTGGCATTTTCAAAAGCCAGAGAATCAATAAATACTCATCTAGCTTCTGGGTCTGTTACACCTCTTTGTACAGCCTTAGTTAATCTTTGTAAAAAGTTACTAACAGGTTTTCTCTGGCCTGTTTAACCCTGGTATATGATTCAATTCATTTTCCTAATTCTTGGATCCTGCCCCCAGCCTGAATCTCTTTGCCTGCATGTATTTCTAGTGATTTCATTGAAGCACCTAGCCTCTAGTCCTCATTCTGTGTATGTGATTTCAAAGTATGAAGGTTTTTCCTTTATACATAACATCTCATCCTTGGACATTATTTTGATTGTGTGCTGACTGCCTTTCTGGAGAGATACTCTAACTGCTAATAATTTTGCAGCCTGTCTTGCAGATGAGCTTGGCCTGGAACTCACAGAAAACTGCCTGCCTCTGCCTACTAAGTGCTGCGATTAAAGGCATGTACTACTACTGCCTAGCTCCTATCATAACTTTTCAACAGTTTTTGATTGATAAACTCAACAGTATACTTTTTTAGATAATTTCTCAGTATTCTTTGACTGACAGTGAAGGAGTACTTGACTTTGGATTGAATTTTGACTGTCAAATTAATGTCCTTTTCAATAGTATTAATTTTTCATCTAATTTTTAATTTTTGATGGTATGTTTCAGCTGGCTGTTCATTATTCGTCTGTAAAGACTGCATCATTT